>AWUE01019621.1:0-74504 GCA_001974825.2 Corchorus olitorius | reverse complement strand
TTTCTCTTGTAAAGCTATTGTAATGACAAAATCTAATTTCAAGTTTTCCTCCCCTTCTCTTAATGTAAATGGTACAATGTGGTAGCAAAGCCAAGGCAAAAATGTATGCCAAGTAATATATGAATGCAATGTAAAAGAATGGTCCAATCATACACAAATCAAATTCACTTTCTAAAATGTCACATATTAAGGTAAGTGGCTAGTGCCCTTTGCAAATGCACCTAATCGAATGCCAATTTGTAGGAAGTGATCAAATATGCAAATTTCTTTTTGTGATTTTTTTTAATTTTCATTTTTTGAACCTTTTGAATGAAATCAAACATATATGTAAATGCCAAAACCCAAAAATGCGTATGGATCAACCAAATTGCTAATTGAAATCAACATGGAATATGCAAATGTGACTTTTAACAAAAATGGGATATACTAAGTGCAGCTTAAATGAAGAGCATGCTAATCAAATAGAGGATTGCTAACTATGAATAAGTGATCATAATGCTTCCTATGTAACTTGAGAAATAAAATTGATTTGAATAAAAGATTAAAATGCGACTACTAAATGAAGCTAAGCCATTGAAATATGCAAAAATGCTAAAGGTGCTCATGTTAAGATTTTTGGATTTTTTTCAAAAATGCAATTTAGATGACTAAAATGAAATAGTTAATCTAAATTAAATGTGAACTTAAAATGACTAGAATGCCCCTGGACGTGCAAATGACTAAAATGCCCCTGGATGTGCAAATGACCAAAATGCCCCTGTAATTGAAAAATGACCAAAATGCCCCTGAATGACCTTAATGCAAAATAAGAGAAAAATTAATTTAAATTAAAAGGATACATGATAAAAATGGGTGTCTACAGGTTGCAATTGATTACTTTACCAAGTGGGTTGAGGCAGCTTCATATGCAAGTGTTACTCAAGCAGTGGTTACCAAATTCATTAAGAAAGAGATCATCTACCGATATGGGTTGCCATAAAGGATTATTACAGATAATGCGTCCAATTTGACTCAAGGACTGGTGGAAGAAACTTGCAAACAATTCAAAATTTTGCATAGCAATTCAACCATTTACAGGCCCAAGATGAATGGTGCAGTAGAAGCAGCAAATAAAAACATCAAGAGGATTGTGGAGAAAATGACTGAGACATATAAGGATTGACACGAGAAACTTCCTTTTGCTCTTCATGCTTATCGGACTTGTGTTACAACCTCAACTGGGGCAACTCCGTACTCTTTGGTATATGGAATGGAGGTGGTAGTACCAATCGAAGTAGAAATACCATCCCTACGAGTGTATCGAGAAACTAAGTTGGAAGAGTCCGAATGGGTTCAAGAGAGGTACGATCAGCTCAATCTGATTGATGAAAAAAGGTTGACAGCCATGTGCCATGGTCAGATGTACCAAAAGAGGATGGAGCGGGCATTCAATAAGAAAGTACGCCTGAGAGAGTTCAAGGAAAGAGATTTGGTGTTGAAAAAGATTATACCAGAACAACGTGACCCAAGGGGCAAGTGGGCACCGACTTGGGAAGGCCCATTCATGGTAAAAAAGGCATTCCCTGGTGGGGCATTAATCTTACAAGAGATGGATGGTGAAGAGTTCCCTAGACCCATCAATCCGGATACGGTTAAGAAGTATTATGCTTAAAAAAAAAAGGGAAAAAACTCAGCCTAAAAAAGAAAGAGATTGGAAAAAGAGAAACAAAGATAAGGAGGGGTCCAAGTTGAAAACCCGCAAAGGGCGGCTTGGATCCAATGGGGGTCACTTGGGTCGAAAACCCGAAAAGGGCGGCTTAAGTGAAGGATGGAAAAGGAGAAACTTGAGTTGAAAACCTGTAAAGGGCGGCTCAAGCGGGAATCGAAAAGGACATAGTCGGTGGGCAATGCACTTCAAGAAATTTCTTATGGTCAAAAGGGTGAAGGTCTGGTCCAGACTGAGTTGGGTAAGGCAACATCAGAACCAAACTCGAAGAACCTTCGGCAAACATCACAAAACCGTCGTCGGAGTATTCATCGTCATGAGGTTCTATATCTTCAGCATCTCTTCGGTAGTATATACATACATATATATATATATATATTCAATTCCTTGTTATATAAGTTTATCTTTTTTTCTATTTGTACATATTTCTTTATTAATGAAATTTCGAAGTTTTAGTGAAATTTTGCATCACACTGTTGTAAGTAAACATGGGACTTCTTTTTTCAAAAATAGACATGGGAATGGTCGCTTTCAATTTTTCGAAAAGGTGGTATTAGTGAAAGATATAAAGAAACATAAATCATAACTTGGGGCAAAAAAAACAAAAAAGAGAGAGAGGGAGAATAAGGGTAAAATATTGATGAAGATGTGGAGACACGGAATTAGAAGGAATTGAGCCAAGATGGCAAATAAAGGTTTAAAAGAGGAAGACGTCGGGTTAAGAGATTAAGGAAGTGCGCAAGGAAAACATGCAAAGACTGTGGGTTAATCTGGCAAAAGGAATACTTCAAAATCAAAGAAAACATATTTTTGTCCTTTTGCATCTGCACATTCT
Organism: Corchorus olitorius; assembly: GCA_001974825.2. Taxonomy (NCBI): domain Eukaryota; kingdom Viridiplantae; phylum Streptophyta; class Magnoliopsida; order Malvales; family Malvaceae; genus Corchorus; species Corchorus olitorius. Next base: position 71,964 of record AWUE01019621.1, on the reverse strand, counting down.
GCAATACATTCCATACATTTCCATGGCATCGTCATGCATTCTAATTCCCATTCGAGCGTATATTCTAAAAGATCATGCAGGAAGGCTCCATATGATTAGAGGGACTCTGGGACGGTATTTAGAAGGCTCAAAGCGGCTTTACAAAGCGAAGGGATAGCCGGAAGGCGATCTCTTAAGGAAGAATTGGAAGACGGTTTCTCGAAAGAGCTCTCAAGATCTTCTAGTAATAAAACGGGTGTCTACGTCTTTGTACACTTTCTAACTCTCAAAAGTATGCAAACTACTTCTTTGCACACTCCTCGATAGTTAGAAAATGCACAAAGAGGGGCAGTTGTAAACACCCGTTTTTATCCGTATACTTTAATTCGGGTTAAGTTGTTCCTTAATTTATGATTAGGAGGATCAGGGTCATCTTCCAATTTTCTAAAGCATGTTAGTAGATTCAGTCCCTTGCATATGGCACTAGTCCATTTTTAGTGTCACAATCACGTGTCATATACACACTTAGCATCTTAGTGAAATAGTTAAATAAGCAAATTTCTTTCTCAAATTGGTTTTATTTAAGTACATTCCAAATTAGAAGTCTGGAAAAAAAATATATATCATGTTCACGCTCAATTGCATTGTTTTAAGTATATATGATTAAATTGTACTGTTATGTTTCACTTTCACATTAGTAACCCATTTAAATACTAGATATTAGTTTGATTAGATAGCTCTTGGCATTGAAAAAAGCACTTCATTACTCAACTTTTAGATTAGCTAATGTCGAATAAAAGGGTGCATAGTGGAACTTCATTCCATTTTGTCGCTTAAAATATATACAAATACAAAAAGGAAAAAACACCAAAAGCCGTTTACATTTTTCAAGGATTTATAAATTACAAATTGCAGATTGTTCATGTGGCCATTATCTCCTTGCTTGTCTCTTACACGTCCTTCTTGCATCAAGCTTTGCATTGCTCTTTGTTTACCTTCTCCCCGGCTGAATCGGCAAATGTTATGCAGACAGGCCAAATGCTTATTGGACAGGATATTTCACGAGTCGGCCAGCCTTCAAACGATTTGTTCGGATGTTTAGTGGATATTATTTGGCAGCGAAACAACTCGAATTCTTGGTGGGAAACAGAGCTAATGGTCTGAATACTTACAGTTTGGGAGATGCTCTGGGCATTGCTCAGCACCATGATGCCGTCAGTGGCACTGCCAAACAGCATACAACATATGACTACTCGAAACGCCTTGCAATAGGAGTTACTGAGTCTGAAGCTGTTGTATCTTCTGCTCTGTCATGCCTAACTAAGAAAAATCCTGGACGTAAATGTGAAGACCCTCCATCGATATTTAGCCAGTGCCAATTAGTCAATATCAGTTACTGTCCACAAACAGAGAAGGATATACCAGAAGGAAAGAGTTTGGTGGATGTGGCATACAATCCCCTTGCATGGAATCGTACGGAAATTGTTATAATACCAGTTAACGATGATAGTTTCATTGTCCAAGATTCCTCTGGCAATAAGATTGAGACACAATATATAGCTTTGGATAATGTTACAAGAAACATAAGAGAGTTTTACACCAATATAATGCAGCAATGATATGAATACAAATGCAATTGAGACATGGCATGGGTAAAGAGTCTGATGTTGGCTAAATCAAGCACGAAAGCTGAAGTGTATCCTCTCTTTTCAAGTGCCAAGAAGTTTCGAAGAACAAAGAGCAAGTATGACAGCACTTCAATATATATATATATATATATATATATATATATACTTTACATGTAATCTTTTACTTTACATGTAAAATAGTAAGTACATCTGATCCTATGCTCTTTCCTCGAAATCGGTCATAGAGCGTAAGGTCGTTTTATCTACTTTCTTTGCGATGATTAGAATGATCTTATTAATGCTAAAAAAGATCAAGTTGGACCAATTTCATATCTCCCTTTCTTATCCATTTTCCTATGAAAGGAGGGAATGGAATGATCCGAGGATAAGCAGACCAGACCCCTCGGGGGGATTGAGGGAGACGGAAACAGACAGGAAGTAGCGATGGCTCTTTCTTATCACCACCGTACGCGCCTGTTGAAGACAAGATGAACATTGCTTTAATAAAATAAATAGAAAGGGCAATGAAGCATTCCGTACTAAGATTAGTACATCTCGTACGAAGAACTCGATAGCAATTGATCCTTAGTCAACCTATACGTGAGGATAGGGAGAATCCTTTGACAGATGCCCCTCAAACCTCTATATAACTTTAGAAAAGTTATATGCCCCCGCATAGGACGCGAATCAAAGAGTGGAATAGTCGTTCCATGATAAACCTTGTTACCGTGGGGATCGGTATGACCATCTCCTGGCTAGAGAACTCACTTGGCCTAGAACCTCTCCTCTTGCTTGCCTTAGATTAGAGCTGCAATTGGCTAAAAGGAATTCCAATCAAAGTTATGAAAAAACCAACATTGCCAAACCTCCTGCGCAAAAGGATAATCCAGAAAAAGATTCAGAGTAGACTCAGTAGAGGTTAAACATCGTGGGCAAACAGCAACCACAAAAAGAACCTCATACGTTTCGTGCATAGTAAACGCTAAATCCAACTATAATCAGTCTCATGTTGAATATCAGTTCGAAAATCTTTAAGCATCAGATATGCCGATCTAGAAAAATAAACGCCAGTGCTTTCTCCGGACCAAACCATTTGATCCATCTGATCATGTACATATGGAACAAGGACAACCATAATCTCTAGAACTTTGTCAAGTGGCAACAGGTGTTGAACCAAAGATAGGTCCCAAAGTTTATCTTCGGACAAAACATCCGCAACGGTTAAAGCAGCCAGATTCGGATCTAAATCAGGGGTAATTACTGTAATCAAAGTACCCGAACCTACCCACCAATCGTTCCAAAAGTTAATGTTGGTACCTGAACGGATCAGCCATTTTGAACCTGCACGCAGTAGCCCCCTACATTTAAGTACTCCACGCCATGTCGAGGAAGCAGTCGCCACAGCAGGAGAATCCAAAAGATATTCTTTTTTAATAACCTCACAAGCTAGGGATTGTTTGTCAGACAAAATCTCCCAACCTACCTTAGCAAGTAGTGCTAAATTTTCAGAACGAGCAGAACGAATACCAAGACCACCCCAAACTCTAGGGGAGGAAACCTTTTCCCAGTGCACCAGATGATTTCGGCGGTAGTCCTCTGATCCCCTCACAAGAAGTTTCTTACAATCCTATCCAACTGCGAACATATATATACACAATAAAAGCGAAAACAGAAGCTAGACAAATGCATGGTCAAGCAAGAAACTCGGGCGTATTGGCAGTGCAAAATAAAACGCCAAAAGCACAATAATAGAGGCCAATTGACAGCAAGTAAAAGATAATCCACATGGTTAAAGTCCCCGAATGCATTCAAAAATATTTTTTTCAAATTAGGCTTACCTCCACAGACCTTATAAGTCAGAGTCAACACCAAGGGATTGTGCTGGTGTGGCAAGTCTCGATGGGCCTAAAGCTAACCCCCTGATTGAGCTAAATTAGACCCTATTTTCATGGCTGTTTTACAATGTTTTTGGACCTATTTATGTTTAAATATATGCTATTTTGATAATATTTGTGTTTTGAGCCTTTAAGTGATGTGAAAATGAGAAATTGTTATTTTTCACTATTTTTGGAGCTATTTTGATGACTTTTTACACAGATTTTAGCAAAACAATTTTGAGCATAGATTTGGAGATTCGAAGTTCGTGTTTGAAGACCATTTGAAGATAATTTGGAGACTTGAAGATTTTTGAAGATTTATTTCAAGAGCAAGAATTGAAGATTGGAGCCTTAATTGAAGACAAGCCATGGATAAGCCTTTAAGCTTTGTTATTTTTGGATATTTTATATGGGAAGATACTCAACCCATATAAATCATTAATTGGAATTAAAATCTCAATTAATGACTCCTATATCCAAGGAAAAATCCAAATCCCATAGATTCCCGATTCTAGTCCTAACAGGATTAGGATTCAGCGCAGTTTTGGTAGAAAAATCATAACTTTCTACTCAGACCTCCGTTTGAAGCCAATGAGTACTTGTTGGAAAGCTAACTCCGAGATCTAGAACTTTCCTTTGAAGTCCAAGACCTAGTTCTGCCATTTTCAAGCCGAAAAATGCTGTCGAAGTCACTGCACAAATTCAAGATTTTTTCAGGATCCTATTTTAACTTGGATTCTACTCTAGGATGACTTTTAATCTAACTTAGAGTCTAAGTTAGACCCTAAAACATCCTAGACTCCTTTCCAAGTTAGGATTGGATTACCTAGGGTTATTTCCACTATAAATAGCTACCTCCTGTAACACAAATCACATACCCACACACACCAATTCACAAATATAGTTTTAGGTCTATTTTTCTCTTCTAGATCTAGTTTTTAGGCAAGGGTGCGACATACCTAGCTAATTTGCAAGGATATTTCGCCCCTCCAAGGTCTTGTAAGTACTCTTATGCCGCTCATGGATTTTAGCAAAATTCTCAATACTTCTGATCCTTTGGTGAATTCAATCAATTAAATATGGTGAGATTTCTGTTTTTATAATTTGGTATTTTATTATTGATAGATAGCATGTTAAACTCTGTTTTAATTCTACAACCTTGATCTTTATTGATTTATTGTGACCACTAAAGAGGTAATTTGAGAGATTGTTGGCTAGATCAAACAACAAGGTTGACGCATAAGTTTGATTGTATGTAGCAAGTTAATCACGCTTGACGACGGGTTAATTGGGTTTGCATGCCAGTGATCAGATTTATTTGGTTGTTGTATGGTTTTATTTATTAAGAATGTGTGAAAGAACTAATAAAAGTTTATCTTAATGCTTTGAATCCTAGCAAATCTTTAAGGCTTGGCGGCTAATCGATTAGTTAGGAGGAAAAAGGGGTAATTTAAGGCTTGATGGCCAATCTTATCTAAATAGCATGTTAGGGTTTTCCCTAGACCAGTTATCATCAAGAATTTAATATTGAATTTATCTTTTAAATCAAGGACCCATAATTAATTTGATTGTTTTCTACCATTGGTGAAGAAGTATACCCTTAATTATTGTTTTCTTTCTTATCTGCCATAGACTTAGATTTAATTTACTCTGCTTTGTTTTCTAGTATAATTGTTTTCTTCTTAATTGTTATTCTAAACCCTCTGCTTTCTGTGTTGTTTTTGAGAGATTTTAAGGACTGAATTTTCGGATAAAGTATAGCACCCTTCTCTGTGAGATCGACCCCTACTTACCCTATCTGCTTTAGTTAGGATTTTGTTGGGAATTATTTTTATGATTGCTGACGACCGATCACCCCCCTAAGCCAGCTCAGCAGAAGTGGCTTGCAAAACAGAAGGGGAACCCGTGAGAAGGAATTAACGCGTTAAGGTAAAAACAAAAATAGGAAGGAGAGTAGAAATTTCACCTGGAAATTGGTCCCCTCTTGCTTTCATCCTCCAACTGCCACCTGTACACAAGACAAGAGAGTCAAATTAGCAAAGAAAATAAATCAGAAAATGGGGAGAAATTGGAGAACCGTGTGATAGGTGAACAACGAACGAACAAGATTAGGAACTAGTCGCAATATATATATGTGTGTTGTTTTCGAATAAAAAAAAAGGCCGGTTTTTGGGGAAAAAAAGAGCGAAGGATTTGGGGTTTTTACAAGGGAGACTTCTGTTTTTAAAAGTTTCGGTTTTTATTAAAAATACAGGGGAAGTTACAGGAAAAAAAAAGCCATTAGAGACTTACCTGTTCTAGATCCTATCTAGATTACAAAGCTCTGAGCTCTCTATTTCTTCTCCTAATTCTTGTTTCTCTTACAAAACGTTGTCTTTGTTCTTCGAAAGCTCTCGTTTGGGGTTTAGTTTAGAGAAAGGGAAGGGAGGTTTTGGTGATTAACAGTGGAGATTGGTAAGAGTTGCAGCGCCGTTTGGTGGCAAGGGTTAGGGCGATAGTCGAGAAAAGAAGAAGGGGATTGAGGGTGAATGAAAGGTTCGGGTCCTTTACTTATTTAATTGCAAGCTTATTTCCTTGTTTATTGCTATGTGGGCTTTGCTCTATTCTTTTTTTTCTATTTTTATTATTAGCATAGATGGGCTTGATCTGTTTGCTTCTTGAATCTTGGACAACTTGGTTTGTTCATTTATTTTGGTCCACTACAATTAGATTCAAACAAGAATAACTAATAAAACTGCAATCTTGATAATAAAGGTGGTATTTTTTAGTTTAAATAAAGGTTTAAAGTTCTAATCTTTATTTAGAAAGGACTAAGATGTTAACAAAATTGGAGCTTTGGATGGAATACCAATTAAAAATACAATCTTTAGGATTGAAAGGTTGGAAATTGATACAAGTGATAGTAAAAATATGATTTTTTTTTTAGTTCAAAGGTCTAATCTTTGGAGTTTTGGGTACTAGAAAAATTAAGCACATGGTCCCATAAGCTTGTGATGGTAAACTGATAATAGAAATTGAGATCTTGTTGATTTTGATGACAATGTTTGGGCCTTTGATTGTGGAGATTATGTCTAGATTAGCCTTGATAATAAAGGTTGGTGCTTAAAGTTGATCATTAGAGTAGGAATTAAATGTGGTGTAATTTGGTTAATCTTGCTTTAGGATAGTGCATGACCATATTAATAATTACCGTGGGGTTTATTAGTAAGAAAAAGGCAAAGAAAAAGGGTTCCTGATTAATAGTCTACTTAGCTAAATGAATCAATAAGTTTTAATGGTTATTAATTGAGATTTAGTTGGATCTTTGAAGTTTTGGCTTTTTATTTTGGGCTTCATGTACTTAGGTTTTAGTTTAGTTAATATTTGGGCTTCTAATCTTTTTTGTTGGGCTTCCATGTCAAATGGGTTTGGGTCTTGTTTTTATTCTGTTGGGCTTCCATATTAAATGGGTTTGGGTCTTGTTTTTATTCTGTTGGGCTTCCACATTACATAGGCTTGGGTCTTGTTTTTACTTTCTGTTGGGCCTCTTAATATATTTAGGTTTGAGTTCCTTTTGATATTTTTGCTTTGGGCTTGCTTACTTTGGGGTTTGATTAAAAATTGGGCTTAAGGTTTCATAAATTCTAATTTTCATAATTGAATTGATAATTTAGTTGGCAAATTATTAATAACTTTGTGAGAAATAAAAAAAATGGTAGCTAGAGCATTTGCATCCATATTTACTTTTATTTAAATGTTGTTATTACTATGCTATTGAATTGTTCATGCGAGATTAATTAAACTAACTCTCTTCGGGGCTTGAAACTTCCGGAAGGACACTTCCCAGTGTGTGAGCTTGGGTCTGGATGGGTTTCTCGTATAATCACCCGGTAAATTATACTTAACCGAAAAACATGCATCATGTGCATTCATGCATTGTATCAATAAACTAAGAATTATAAAAGAAAAGTCTAAAAAGAAAAAGAAAAGAAAATGGGGTTAGTCAGTAAAGGGTAAAATGGTAACTAGAAATCAATTTCAAAGGGTAAAATAGTAATTAGCAATCAAATCCAAAAGGGTAAAATAGTAATTAGCAATCAAATTCAAAACTTAAAATAGTAATTAGAATTAAAGAGTAGAATGGTGGTTAGTAATTAAGGATAAAAGGTAAAAGGAAAATGGCAATCAGTTTAGAGTAAGGAGTAATCAGTAAAATTCAGAGCAATTAAAGAGTAATTAGTAAAATGGTAATGGCAAAGAGTAAAGAGAAATCAGTAAAAGGGAAAATAGTAGCCAATAAAGAGTCAAAAGTAATCAAGAAATGGTAAAAAGTAATCAGTAAAGGAGTAACAGTAACCAGTAAAATGGTAATGACAAAGAGTAAAGAGTAATCAGTAAAAGAGTAAACAGTAAAGGATAACAATGAGCAAAAAGTAAAGAGTAAACATGGTAATAGTAATCATTAAAATAGTAAGAGTAGTCAGCAAGAGAGGAAAAGGTAATCAGCAAAAAGAGTAAAAAATTGGTAATCAGTAATCAAGAAGAAAAAGAGTAATCAAGTGTAAGATAATATGTTAATCAAAGGTCAACAAAATCTTTTAATAGGGCATGAAGATTTAGGAATAAAGACAACCAATAATAGAAACCCATAGTTAGTTTTAGACTAGTCAGTGCCGTCATTTTGACGGGCGTCGTGGGGGTGCTAATCCTTCCCCACGCGTACCCGACTCCCGAACCTTAGGTTTTGGTTAGAAGACCGTTTATTAGGTTTAGTGTTACCTTTGCCAAGCTTAGGTTAATATTAGACTTAATAATCTGATAGGTGTCTAATCAAACCTAGGTAAAAAGATTAGTGGTGACTCCCATAGTTAGGAAACAGTAGTTGCCCCTCCCAAAAGTTGTCAAAAAGTAGGGTTCGGATCCCCGGACCCGCACGTTGCGACAATATGGCTTTTCACAATCTGGTCCAAAATTGAAAATTCAAAGACAGGAAGTACAATGGTTGTTTGTCAATCCAGCAGTGAAGTTGAAGCAAGAATCAAGCATACACAGTTCATGTTTAGTAAGCAGTGGCAATCAACAAAGCAAGCATAACAGTCAATGCACATATTGAACCAATACATAGCAACACATGAAGAGCAAGGCATTTGCAAAGAGTAAAAAACTTTTACCAATGTGGCAGCCTGTATTGACTCCAAGTGAACCTCAAAATGACCAGCTCATTTCACACGTGTGCACAAGAAGCTCAACCTACAAAGAGAGAAAATAGGTGAACGGAGAAAAAAAAATCAAGAAGAAAATTAAGTTACAGAGGGAGGATAAGGTGGAGAAGATTCCCTTAGGTTCACTGAATTTAGCTGTACAGCAAGACAAAAATTTTTGTTAGCAAAAGAGAAGGAGGAATCAGTTAACAAAAAAAGGGAAGAAGATTCATGATAGACAGCAGACTCGCTGACCCACTCTGGGGGCAGTCTCTCTCTCGATTCCCATTCTTTTTTTACAAACACCACAGCTCTCTCAATCTCTTCTCCCATGGAACTCCCACACACAAAAATTCAGTCCCTCCATAACCCTTCACACTCTTCACACTCTCTTGACAACCTTTCTCTCTACACAATCTCTCGAATGCTCTCTATACACATGAACTCACACACACAAGAAAAATCTGAGACTTACAGTATCCCTGACTAGACACAGACTCTCTCTCAACAAGAAAAATCCTCTCCATTTAAAACACAGTCTCTCCCTCTTATCTTCAGTCACTTTCATCTTCCCTTGGATCTTTTTTTACACACAGAGAAGAAATTAAAGACAGATTAAAAGAAACTCAGTCTCTCTCTCTCTTCCCAGAGGAAATCATACACACGCAAAAATCCTTACCTCGGGACTCTCTCTTTTGAGATGGGGAATCTCTCTCTCTGATAAAGAAATCTCTCATCTTCTCTCTACAGACTCTGACTCTCTCTGGATAGATTGAGCCTTGCTCTTTCTCATTCGAAGCTTCAAGAAAATAGAAAAGTTCATAGGAAGGTTTCGGGACAAAATTAGGAAGGTTTTTGGTTTGGTTAATGGAAGGGTTTCAAGGGTGGGCATGTGAAGGATTGCTTAAGTTGGGATCGAGGTCTCCCCGACAGCGAATTTGACGATTTAAGGTTCGACTCAGGGTTCGTACTTGGGTTTTGGGAGTTCCGTTTGAGTCGTTTTAGGGGAAATCTTACGGTGGAGAGGCAGCAAGTAAGGTCAGGCGCAACATGTTGAAGGTTGAAGCCCGTTTGATAGCGTTTTTGGGAGATCGGAGTTGCGGTTTAAGGTTCGGGTGAAGGCTTTTTGAAATCTTGGAGATTGTTTTCGATGAAACTAACCATGGATCTGGGAGGAGGAAAACCAGGCGCCGATTTCTGGAAGTTTCGGTGCTCATCCATGGTGGCTTTCATCTCCGGCGCGGTGGCTGCGATTTCCGGCGGTGGCTCCCATGGCAGCTAGGGTTTCAAGCTACATCTGAAAAAGAAAGTTAAGAAGGAAAGGTTGGTATTTATACCAACAACCAATTCAGGTAAAATTTATAATTTCTTTCAATTAAGCCCTTAATTTTGTTCATTTAAATCCTATAAGTTGCTTTTTAGTTCACATAAATACAAATAATTGTTTCTGTATTCACATTAGTCCCCGATTTAATATCTTATTTACTATTTGATTCAATTTGATCCCTTATTTTGGATTTTATTTACTATTTGATGCAATTTAATCCCTGCTTTAGGATTTTATTTACTCTTGATGCAATTTAGTCCCTGATTTTAGAAATTGATGCTAGAATTGTGCAATTGGCTGCCTAATTTACATTATTGATATTTAATTTATGCTATTTCTTGCTAATTGTTTACTTTGTGTGCAGAAAGGTCCCCGATTTGTCCAATTTGTCACTTAGGATTTTATTTTCTCTCTTTAAGTCTTTCATTATTTAAGTTATTGGCTTAATTAAGCTTTGGATTGTAATAATTTAGTAATTAGTGTAGTGGTAAACTAGAAAATAATCACGTGCACCCATGTCATGCATAGTATATATCACTTTGCTATGATTGAAATATATTAATATTCGTCTTTTGCCGAGATAAAGGGTCTTTTAGATAAATGTATTCGGGTACGAATTTCTGGGAGCCCCTTTTAGACTGATCTTTTCCATAAATACCCCCATAATGCGTGGGAAGGGTTTATGAAATTGATTTTGGGTAGACTTGTGTTAATGCATGTAATTAAAAAATGATCTTTCATTCATTTTACTTGCCATTCATGTGAGTTAGCAAAATAAGAGTCAGTAAATAACTGTCTTTTACGATGACGGGTGGGCCCCAAGTAATTGTACTCGGGCTCGAATTCTTGATTCCCGCTCCGAGATTGGATTATCCCTGAAATACCCCTATAATGCATAGGAAGGGTTTCGGGTTTATTTCAAGTATACGGTTGTCTACTGATTGATTAAAATATACCAGTTCATGCATCATCTGCATTCATTCATTCGTTCTTTCTTTTCTTTCTAAGATTAAGTACTACTCAGAAAATACAAAAAAAAAAAAAAGATTTTTTCAAAAGCATTTTCAAAGTTGATGTTCTCTTACTCAGTTTTCAAAAGAAATTAAAATTGGTAATCAAGAGCTTTTAAGATTTAAATAGAGGTTTTCAAATTCAAACCTGACTTAGTTTATCAACAGAAGATGGAAAAAAGATTTCCAAAACAATAAGAAAAGAGGATTTTCATACCATTTTTAGGAAGACTAAAATGGGAGTTTTCAAAATAAAGTAAAAGACTTTAAAAACAAAAATAAAAGGTTTTGACACAGCATTTTCAAAAACCTCTTTTCGGTACGGAAGATTCAACAAGAGAACAAACAGTGAAAGAGAATCGAGACAGAATTGATCGACGGTGTTCGATCATACTCTTCGAATTCTCGACATTTGTTTTAAAGAGGATTTCCTTTTCCTTTATAACCCTTTCTAATAATAATCAAGATCAAGGATTAAAAGCAACCAACTTTTCTTTTCGATCTAGTAGATCTAGTTAGACTAGAGGTACCGTCACTTGACGTGCAACTCGGGGGTGCTAATCCTTCCCCGAGCGTAATCGAACCTAGATTTAGGTTATAAGACCGGACCTTAGGTTTAGTGGGTCCATTGCCAAGCTTTGGACCTTACTCGGCTTAGGTGGCCTTTAGGTGACTAATCACACCTTAGAAAAAAGATTAGTGGGGACTCCTTTCCAATGTCGTCTCGGCAGGGTTCCCCGGACCCGAACGTTTCGACATTATCCAATTAACACCAAATTCTATTACACTTTTTCACTTCCTATTACTTACAAATAAAAGCATGTTCTTTGACCTTCTTAGTTTTGAATGTCTATAAACTTAGCTTACAAAGATTTATGGCAATAGCAAGAGACAATATTAAAACTAATCCATTTAAATCGCATTTTTATTGCAACCTTATATAATTCAATCAATTAATCAAGCACCACTCTAGAATAAAGAATTTCTGTGGACCTTGTATAATTGATTATATTAATATCCTTATTTAATCAGTTAATCAAGCACCACTCTAAAAACAAAGAATGACCGTAGCGCTAGCGCGGGCTAATATGACTTGTTAGATTTAATTAAATAAATATAGAGTTTTTGGTTGAGTAAAACTATAAAAGTTTAAACAATGACATTTAAGAAATATATTAAAAAATAAGGGTATAATATAGTATATTCTAAAGATAGGCTTGCACGTGACTTGTTGTTGGTAGAGCGCTAAACTCTTTATTTCTAGTTACCAAGATTGGAATGTCAACAATCTCAAATTAAAAGAGAGAAAAAAAAACATTTGAAATAGGGGTACTTACAAGGTCACACTACCTAGAAATTGCATGATCCCTTTTTCTTCCATTTTGTTGCGGTGATTTTATTCCTTTGTTGAGTAACAATAAGAGGTATTATTTGGTACACAGACACCGGTGTAATTTTTGGACTCTACAAGCGGATTAAAACATTGAGACGTACTTCATATTCTAATTAATTAATTATTTAATATTTAAATCTATTTCCTAAGGGACACATGTCAACCCTTTAACCCTGCACCTGTAGTGTGTTAAACTCCACTGACAGTGGATAAGATAATTTTCCCTATTTTCTAACCTATTTTACTTGGGTTTATTTAACAATATAGTGACATACAGAAATGGAGGCATTTTTTTTTTTTGGAATCATGGAATGTTAAAAGTTGTATTCATTTAAAAGCATATTCACTGCTACTGTTTAATAAGAGTTTCTAAGTATAAAAGTTGTACATATCCCAAACTATATAAAAAGAGACTAAAAAGCCTATGAGACTATACATTCATATGTCAAAAATGTTTGTGTTGAAACCCCATCTTTGACTTAGCTGGAGGTTCACCGTATCTCTTGTAATACCTTTCAAGCCATGTAATCGTCCTTGGATAACAATACCTATCTTCATAATAACTTGAAAAGGATGTAGCGCTTGCCTGTCAAATATCCTATTGTTTCTCTCACACCAAACATAGTAGAAAGTAGCATTCCATGCTAATCTGCAAATCAAGGTTAGTAGTGCTTTCCTTTTGAGTTTGGTCATGCCCCATTGAAGTTCAGAGTTCCAATCTTTTGAGGTATGTTTAAGTCCAAACAAAAATAAGCCCTCATTCCATATGTCTTTGGAGAAGGAGCATGTGAAGAAGAGATGATCTTTAGTCTCGAGGTGTTTACGGCACAATGGGCAAAGATTATTATCCATAGTAGCCCCCATTTCAAAAGTCTATTTTTGGTGGGTAGTCTATATAAAATAGCCAACCAAGCAATGACGACATGTTTTGGAACATTGCAAGAGAACTGTAAACAAGAGTTTTTCATCATCTACAAGAACCAAAGAAGTCTATGCCATTTTACCTTCTGATTTTTGTCTCTAATAGCTTGCTAAGCATGGTTGATTTTGAAATCTTGTTGCAGTTGCTGATAGATGGGAAAAAACAACGGGTCAAAACTGTAGAAGTTTTCTCATAGACCAGCTGTTTTGAGTAGAAATTCAGTAGTCCCAAAAAGAAGATCCTTTAAGGACATATTCTTTAAACTAAGCAACTCATAGAGATCCAGTTTTAGAGAGAATCAATCTAATAATTTTGAAGAGGCAAGCAATATTCCACTCTTTCACCAATTTAAGACCCAAACCTCCTTCCGGTTTGGGTTTGCAAACATTGATCGGTCGTCAGCAATCATAAAAATAAAATCCCAAAAAAATCCTAACTATAGTAGATAGGGTAAGTAGGGGTCGATCCCACAGAGAAGGGTGCTAGACTTTATCCGAAAATTCAGTCCTTAAAATCTCTCAAAAACAACACAGAAAACAGAGGGTTTAGAATAACAATTAAGAAGAAAACAATTATACTAGAAAACAAAGCAGAGTAAATTAAATCTAAGTCTATGGCAGATAAGAAAGAAAACAATAATTAAGGATATACTTTTTCAACCATGGTAGAAAACAATCAAATTAATTATGGGTCCTTGATTTAAAAGATAAATTCAATATTAAATTCAAGATGATAACTGGCCTAGGGAAAACCCTAACATGCTATTTAGATAAAATTAGCCGTCAAGCCTTAAAATACCACTTTCTTCTCCTAACTAATCGATTAGCCGTCAAGCCTTAAAGATTTGCTAGGATTCAAAGCATTAAGATCAACTTTTATTAGTTCTTTCACACATGCTTAATAAATAAAACCATACAACAACCAGATAAATCTGATCACTGGCATGCAAACCCAATAAACCCGCCGTCAAGCGCGGCTAACATACTACACACAATCAAACATGAACGTCAATCCGCTATTTGATCTAGCCAACAATCTCTCAAATTACCTCTTTAGTGGCCGCAATAAATCAATAAAAATCAAGATTGTAGAATTAAAACAGAGTTTAACATGCTATCTATCAAGAATAAAATACCAAATTATAAGAACAGAACTCTCACCATATTTAATTGATTGAATTCACCAAAGGATCAGAAGTATTAAGAATTTAGCTACTCATGGATTTGGGAAAATCCATGAGCGGCATAAGAGTACTTACAGGACCTTGGAGGGGAGAAATATCCTTGCTAAACACCTAGGTATGTCGCACCACCCTATGGCTATAGGGGGTGGCGGCACCCTTTACCTAAAAACTAGAAGAAAAACTAGAAAATAAATCTAAAGAGAATTATGTGAATTGGAGTGTGAGGTATGTTACAGGAGGTGGCTATTTATAGTGGAAATAACCCTAAGAATTCCAATCCTAACTTGGAAAGGAGTCTAGGACGGTTTAGGGTCTAACTTGGAGTCCAAGTTAGATTAAAAGTCATCCTAGAGTAGAATCCAAGTTAAAATAGAATCCTGAAATTTTGCTGAATTCGTGCAGTGACTTCGACGGTATTTTTGGGCTTGAAAACGGCAGAACTAGGTCTTGGACTTCAAAGGAAAGTTGTAGATCTCGGAGTTAGCTTTCCAACAAGTACTCATAAGCTTCAATCGGAGGTCAGAGCAGAAAGTGATGATTTTTCTACCAAAACTGCGCCTGAATCCTAATCCTATTAGGACTAGAATCGGGAATCTACGGGATTTGGATATTTCCTTGGATTTAGGAGTCATTAATTGGGATTTTAATTCCAATTAATATCTTATATGGGCTGAGAATTTTCCCATATAAATTATCCATAAATACCAAAGCTTAAGGGTTTATCCATGGCTTATCTTCAATTAAAGATCCAATTCTTCAATTCTTCCTCTTGAAATAAATCTTCAAAGTCTTCAAATCTCCAAATAAGTCTTCAATGAGTCTTCAAACACGAACTTCGAATCTCCAAATCTATGCTCAAAATTGTTTTGCTCAAATCTGTGTAAAAAGTCATCAAAATAGCTCCAAAAGTAGTGAAAAATAACAATTTCTTAATTTCACATCACTTAAAGACTAAAAACACAAATATTAATAAAATAGCATATAATTAAGCATAAATGGGTCTATAAACATAGTAAAATAGCCATAAAAATAGGGTTGTTTTTGGCTCAATCATATTCCCCCACACTAAATCTTTGCTAGTCCCTAGCAAACTAGTATAGAAAACTATGAAAAATACATTTGAGCATAAATTAGACCCTATAATCCTAAACTAATGCAAATCAAAATTTTATTTTAATTAAATCTTTTCAAAAACTTTGAATGCATACACATATTAAGGATCAATGCAATTATGAAATCAAAATAACAAAGAATCATAAGAGCATTCAATTCAAAAGATCAACAAATAACAAGCATCTTTATTCTTAAGTAACCATAATTAAAGTAGTTCTAATCACTTACCATTCATTACATTCTATAACTACTTCTTTCCATAAGCTTATGTCTTCATCTTTATCTCCATTACTCAAAGGAATGCATATCACAGATACAAATCAAGGGTTTACGTGTGGGTTATAATAGATTTTTAAAGGGTAATTGATTTTTAGAAAATTGAGGTTACTAACCTCGAAGTGTTCATGATTTGGGGTTACTAACTCCCATTTTTGAGGCTACTAGCACTCTAGAAGGACTCCTTTTTATTTTTTTTTCAGATGGACAATATTTCTGCAATTCCATTCCTCTTATCCTCTTTCCAAGGGTTACTAACTCCTTTTGTTAAAGAAAAGAGTGACAACAATGGATTAATGATTTTTTATAAAGTATGCAGAAATACCTCTTCTCCTCTTGCATGAAAGCACTTCTTTTTGAAAAATATTTTTTTTTAACTACCATTTTATATAAGTAGTCCCCCACAGTTATTCTTGACATATCCATAACATACTATCATAATTGTAATTTCAATAAAAATTAAACATAAGTTCTAGAAATAGGCAATCATAGAAGAAATAAACAATAAGATCATATCACAAAACTTCAATTATACCTAATTCTAAGAAATCAGATATCATGCTATCAATCAATCAATCAAATAAAACTTTCTTAAAAATTCTAAGTATTAATCAATCATAATCAAATCAATCAATCAATATATGCATGAAATTTCAAAATTTTCGAAAAAATTATGGCATATTAAGATTTTGATGCATCAGACTCTCTATTAACTAGACTCTCTCCCCCACACTGAATAGACACATTGTCCTCAATGTGGAAACACATATGAGATGAACACAAACAATTAATATTATGTATGGTCATGTGATTTATTTAAATGCATGAAATAAAAACTAACACTAACAATTAATTCACATCAAAGAACAGGCAAGCAATCAAAGCAATCAATCAAGACAATAATGCAAGGAAAATTAAAAAAGATAGGGTTAAAGAAAGCTTCTCTGTTTGTAGGCATAAGCTCCATCATTGCTTCTGAAACTGGACTCCTTTCGAATTCATCTTGCAATCGTCCAACTTAAGCTCCATTTGCTCTCCTTTCGTTCTTCATGTAAAATCATTGGGTTGCCTCCCAATAAGCGCTTTTCTTTAAGGTCTTTGGCTAGATTGCCTTAAAGAAATTATTCTTCAAAGGTGAAGGAATTATGGGTATATTCCTTCAACAAGTCCACAATGATTTTGAGAGTATCATTGATGGCTTTGAGAACTTCAAGTTGAATTTTATCAAGACTTGAAATCATCACAATTGATTGTTTAGAATGAATGGCCGGTGATGGCTCAGGTTTAACCGGTGGTAACAAGGCTTGATGCTCGAATAGAATGGTGCCACATCCCCTTTGATGATTGTTAGTTCCAAGCTTGTCTTTTTCAAAGCATCTGGCCAGTAATGGTACGGTGATGGCCGGTCCTAAATTGGTGAAAACTCGAGATGGCTCGGTGGATGACCGATTATGGCTTGGTAGTGGCGCGGCAATGGTCGGTTGGGACCAGGTAAATGGCCGGGATGTGGCCGGTCTGGACCAGGCGAATGGCGCGGAAGATGTTGCGCTGGCCGGGCATGGCCGGGCACTTGACTTGACTGTCGCCGGTCCTAGCCAGGCATGAGGCTCGGAGGGTAGCGCGAATGGCGCGGAGGAAGGCACGGATAACCGGGCAGGCGGCGCGGATGGCCGGTTGTGGTGCGCGGAGGAGTCCGGGCGTGGCCAGGTAGATGGCTCGGGTGGCCGGGCAGGTGTCTCGGCGCGGCTTGGATATGGCCGATCCTATCCGGGCCATGTGCGATGATGGCCGGGCTATAACCGGGCAATGGCCGACTGGGTTAGCTCGATCATGGCCTTGAGCTTCTTCCTTTGGTTCTTTGGCTTCCATCTTCCGCTTCTCTCCTTGTGGCTGAACTCCATGCTTGTTGGCTTCTTGCTCTTCCTTTGAGGTTGAAAACTCCGTCCTTCGGGATAATTCTTCAAATGCATAATATGCATTCTCTGGGGTTCTCTTCAATATTGGAGTGCGACTAAAAGAATCAACAAGAACTCGATCTTTGAGTCCCAATCCTCCATAGAAGATTTGGATAATAATTCCTTTATTGAATCCATGTTGAGGGCAATCGATACACAACTTCTTAAATCTCCCCCAAAATTGGTGGAAATTCTTGTTGTAGCGTTGTCGAATGTCTTTTATCCTTTGTCTTCCTCTGGAAATCTGGGCAGATGTCATCGATGAGGATTCTTCTCGGGCTCCTTTCCTAGCAATTTTATCACTCACAACACAAACAAACTTGTTAGAGTTCAATGGCGATTGCGATGAAATTCTAGGGTGGATTATATCACTGTCGAATTCCATGGTCAGTGAACCATCGAATACATCAATCTTAGTATGGGAAGTTCTTAAGAAGGGTCTTCCTAATAAAAGCGGACATTGATCTTTCGAATGTTCCCTCTCCATAACGAAGATGTCAATAGGAAAAACCAAGTGTTCAACTTGAATTAAGACATTCTCTAGAACACCTTTGGGATGAACCAAAGATCCATCAACTAACTGCAGAATCACATCAGTATTTTTCAAAGGACCAAGATTTAAAGATTGATAAAAAGAAAAAGGCATAACGCTTAAAGAAGCACCTAAATCTAGCATAACATTCTCTATAATTCTTCTTCCAATAGAACAAGTAATAGAAAACGTACCTGGATCCTTGCACTTAGGAGGTAAACTCTTTTGAAGAACGGCAGAGACATTAACTCCAGCACTTACCTTACCTTGTAACCTTTTCTTGTTGGTACAAAGTTGCTTAAGTAACTTTGCATAATTCGGAATTTGTTGAATAGCATCAAGAAGTGGGATGTTGACCTCAACTTTTCGAAGTATCTCCAAAATATCTTGATCATCCTCTTCTTTCTTTGACTTCTTCAATCTTGATGGAAAAGGTATGGCGGCATGTACCTTTGAATAAGTCGTGTTGGCGGCAATTTTCTTGGTGGTGGCGCCATCTTTTGTGGGTTCATCTTCAATCTTGACTTCCTTGGTAGGCACTTGCAATTCTTCTTCTTTGGTGTAGCTCGGCTCTCCTTCATCTTGTGCGGCATGGGTTGGATAGGGGTTTTCCAACTCTTTTCCACTCCTTAAGGTGATTGCACTTACATTCTCCTCAGGAGGTACCTTGGGTTGCGATGGGATCCTTTGTTGACCTTGTGTCTTGAGTTCACTCATTTCACTAGCCAATTGACTAATTTGTTTCCTCATCATCTCCATAGCTTCTCTCAATTGTTGCATCTCGACAGCTTGTGAAGATTGTTGGAAATTAGGCCTTTGATAATTCATTGGCCTTCCTTGATAGTTACCTTGGTTCCCATATTGTTGACTTGGTTGCTCGGCTCTCCAATAAGGTTCAGGCTTCCTTTGATATGCTCCTTGCATTCGAACAACATTGACTTATTGCGCGGTGTGTTCCAAAGAAGGGCACTTATCAGTGTAGTGTCCTTGCTTACAAATACCACAAACCTTAGGCACACTTGAAAAATTCGCATTGAATAAATCAGTGAGCGCAGCGACTTGTTGATTTGTTTCTTGAAGTTGTTGCTCCAATGAGGTGGAATGGGTAGAGACTTCATTGATTCTTCTTGTGTTGCCTTCTCTTGAATAGTCTTCTCGAGATCCGAATCGTTGAGTGTTGGCAGCCATGTTCTCCACTAAAGTCCAAGCATCGGTAGGAGTTTTGTCTATGAAAGCACCTCCACTTGCAGAATCTATGGAAGATCTGTCAAACGGTAGTAGTCCTTCGTAGAAGTATTGGATCAGCAACTGTTCAATGATTTGATGATTGGGGCAGCTCGCACATAGTGTCTTGAAACGTTCCCAATATTCGTGCATTGTTTCTCCATGGCGTTGCTTAATTCCGCAAATCTCTTTCCTTATACTTGATACCTTGTGAGCAGGAAAGTACTTTTCCAAGAACAACTTCTTAAGGCTCGTCCAGGATGTGATTGAACCGGTTGGTAAGAGGTACAACCAATCTTTTGCACGATCCACAAGAGTGAATGGAAAAGTTCTTAACTTGAATTGGTCTTCAGTGATACCTTGAATATTTGTTGATGTGCAGGCAATCTGGAAATCCGTCAGATGTCGGTGAGGATCTTCTCCAGACAGACCGTGAAATTTGGGTAAAATCTGAATAAATCCAGATTTAATCTCAAAATTTGCAGTCGTATCTGGGTATGGAATTGCTAAGCGTTGTTCATTGACGTTTGGTGCAGACAGCTCTCTCAGGGTTTTAGGTTCTTCGTTTGCCATGTCTTGTGACGATGTTGAAGCAGCAGATCTAGGAGAACTTGATTGAGAACTGGAATTGGATGGCTCCTCTTCTTGTTGTCGATTTGATTTCTCCTTCCTTAGTGAAAATAGTGTTCTTTCTGGCTCTGAATCAAATTCAAAGTCTTCTGTACCACTACTTCTTGTCTTTGGCATGCAGCTTCCTAGAATAACTCCAAAAAACTCAAAAGAAAAATTGATTAGTAGTAAAAGTTCTTAAACAAAATTAAAATTAAAGACAGAAAATAAAAGAAAATATTTTTTTCTAAAACGCAGAAACAAATTTTTTTTTTTTATGACGCAAAAAAATATATATTTTTTTTTAAAAAAACGCAAAAACCAAAATTTTTTTTTCCAGATAAAAAACGCAGACACTAAGAGAAAATTCCTCAGATTCGTCTTCGGATGAGTCTATTTTCCTTCCCCTGGCAAAAACTAGAAAAAGTACCCTTCCCCGGCAACGGCGCCAAAATTTATGATCGGTCGTAAGCAATCATAAAAATAAAGTCCCAACAAAATCCTAACTATAGTAGATAGGGTAAGTAGGGGTTGATCCCACAGAGAAGGGTGCTAGACTTTATCCGAAAATTCAATCCTTAAAATCTCTCAAAAACAACACAGAAAGCAGAGGGTTTAGAATAACAATTAAGAAGAAAACAATTATACTAGAAAACAAAGCAGAGTAAATTAAATCTAAGTCTATGGCAGATAAGAAAGAAAACAATAATTAAGGATATACTTCTTCACCAATGGTAGAAAACAATCAAATTAATTATGGGTCCTTGATTTAAAAGATAAATTCAATATTAAATTCAAGATGATAACTGGCCTAGGGAAAACCCTAACATGCTATTTAGATAAGATTAGCCGTCAAGCCTTAAATTACCCCTTTCTCCTCCTAACTAATCGATTAGCCGTCAAGCCTTAAAGATTTGCTAGGATTCAAAGCATTAAGATCAACTTTTATTAGTTCTTTCACGCATGCTTAATAAATAAAACCATACAACAACCAGATAAATCTGATCACTGGCATGCAAACCCAATTAACCCGCCGTCAAGCGCGGCTAACTTGCTACACACAATCAAACATGAACGTCAATCCGCTATTTGATCTAGCCAACAATCTCTCAAATTACCTCTTTAGCGGCCGCAATAAATCAATAAAAATCAAGATTGTAGAATTAAAACAGAGTTTAACATGCTATCTATCAAGAATAAAATACCAAATTATAAGAACAGAAATCTCACCATATTTAATTGATTGAATTCACCAAAGGATCAGAAGTATTAAGAATTTAGCTACTCATGAATTTGGGAAAATCCATGAGCGGCATAAGAGTACTTACAGGACCTTGGAGGGGCAAAATCTCCTTGACAAAAACCTAGGTATGTCACACCACCCTATGGCTATAGGGGGTGGCGGCACCCTTTGCCTAAAAACTAGAAGAAAAACTAGAAAATAAATCTAAAGAGAATTATGTGAATTGGTGTGTGAGGTATTTTACAGGAGGTGGCTATTTATAGTGGAAATAACCCTAGGAATTCCAATCCTAACTTCGAAAGGAGTCTAGGACGGTTTAGGGTCTAACTTGGAGTCCAAGTTAGATTAAAAGTCATCCTAGAGTAGAATCCAAGTTAAAATAGGATCCTGAAATTTTGCTGAATTCGTGCAGTGAATTCGACGGTATTTTTGGGCTTGAAAACGGCAGAACTAGGTATTGGACTTGAAAGGAAAGTTGTAGATCTCGGAGTTAGCTTTCCAACGAGTACTCATATGCTTCAATCGGAGGTCTGAGCAGAAAGTTATGATTTTTCTACCAAAACTGCGCCTGAATCCTAATCCTGTTAGGACTAAAACAGTAATCTACGGGATTTGGATATTTCCTTGGATTTAGGAGTCATTAATTGGGATTTTAATTCCAATTAATATCTTATATGGGCTGAGTATTTTCCCATATAAATTATCCATAAATACCAAAGCTTAAGGGTTTATCCATGGCTTGTCTTCAATTAAAACTCCAATTCTTCAATTTTTCCTCTTGAAATAAATCTTCAAAGTCTTCAAATCTCCAAATAAGTTTTCAATGAGTTTTCAAACACGAACTTCGAATCTCCAAATCTATGCTCAAAATTGTTTTGCTCAAATATGTGTAAAAAGTCATCAAAATAGCTCCAAAAGTAGTGAAAAATAACAATTTCTTAATTTCACATCACTTAAAGACTAAAAACACAAATATTAATAAAATAGCATATAATTAAGCATAAATGGGTCTAAAAACATAGTAAAATAGCCATACAAATATGGTTGTTTTTGGCTCAATCAAACATCATCACATTTGGCTCAAGCCCAGTAGCATTACCAGCATTACCTTTCCAAAGGAAAGATGAGCACAAATGGGTCACTTTCTTTATCACTTTTTTTGGGAAGGATGAAGTAAGAGCACCAAAAATTTTTGCATGCTTTGGAGGACTAATTGTATGAGTTGAAACCTCCCTGCATATGATAGGTGTTTGGCAGACCAGCTATTGATTGTAGTTATGATCTTTTCAATTAAAGGAGCACAATCACCTGTATTAAGCTTTTTTGTAATGAGTGGAACTCCGAGATATTTAATTAGTAGAGAGCTAAGCTTGAAACCTGATGTTCAATGAATTTCCTCAAGCATTTCAATTGGAATTCCTGATGAGAACAACTCACACTTTGTATTGTTGATTTGAAATCCAGAAAACAAAGAGAAATCTTGAAGAATGGAATGTATAGCTTGAATAGAACCTTTAGAACCATGTGCAAATATTAATAGATCATCTGCAAATGCTATGTGTTATGCCAAGACAATGAATTTGGGATGATACTTAAAAACACCTCTAGCAGCAGCCCTATTCAAAAGCTGAGACAAAGTTTCCATACATAGCACAAACAAATAAGGAAAGATAGGGTCACCTTGTCTGACCCCTTTTGCACCGGGTAAATATCCAACAAGGTTGCCATTTACTACAATAGAAAACATTGGAGATGTTATGCAGGCAGTAACCCAATCAACAAACTAGTGTGGCGGCCCTATAGCTTTTGAAACTTTAATGATAAAATCCCAGCTAAGAGAGTCAAAAGCTTTCTGGAGATCTATCTTTAGAGCACATCTTGGGGATTTAGACTTTCTTTGATAGCTTGCAACCAACTCCTGTGCAAGCAAGACATTTACGAGCATACTTCTTCCTTCAATAAAAGCAGTGTGCCTGCAGAATAGTTGAAGATCACAATATATACATAGAATAAAATTATGAATGACATGAATGCTTGTTGAATAAAAAGTGTTATATTTTGTAGCAAATTGGTAGTTTGGCCAAAACAAAAAAAGGGGAAGCGAATACTTATTTACTCTGATTTGGAATTTGGATCGATTGTTTCTGTTTCACATCGCATAAACAGGCTTGGGCTCATCAGATTGCCAATTTTATGCCCAATTGAGAATGCTTGGGTTGATTTGAACAAACATTTCTAGCCTACTTGAAGTCCAAAAGGCCCAATTCATACCCATCAACAGGCAACAACCACCAACGCCCCGGTCAATTTTGTTTTGATAGAAAATAGAAGGGAAATTTTCAAAAAAGGGCAGTACACCGAATTTTTTTTTTGGATAATTAAGCAATATTATTAGCCGACAATAAGCACAAATTGGTTTACAGTTTTACAACAATGTTTCAAAGAACATGAGACAGAAGGTTACAAAAAACAAAAAGCAAAATAAAACTTAACTACTTAAACCAGGATTAGCTAAGTTTCAATTACAGCAAATCTCTCTATTAATATAGTTAGACTTTACTCTAGCAAGGCCATGAATCTTGTAACGAATGGTTTCAATAATCTAGTCCAAGCAAGTTTAAGAACAAGAGTAAGGAAAGACTTGCCCCTAAACCATTTTATAGCCCACAAAAACTTAGAATTCCAGTCTCCAACCATTCGAGTAAAGCCACAAGTAGAGAGAACTTTGAAAGATGTCATCGTCTTGAAAGTACTCCAGCAACTTGTCTTCACGCCATGTCCTTGCTTCAAAATCCAGCAGTTTTGCAACCTTCATGCGCACTTTAACAACCCCTTCGCGTGGGCTGATGAGAGAAAGATGGAGGATTGTCTAACCAATGATCTTGCCACACGTCCAGATCCACAACCCCGACCCTCCACCGAGACCCTTTAAGCAGAACAGTCCTCCCAGCAAGGAGGCTCCGCCATAAGAAAGATGGGTTGGAAGGAACCAATCCTTGCCGAAGTAAATTGCCCGGATGGGAAATACATTGCTCGAAGCAGGCGGAAACAAAGTGAGGAAGGATTTTGGACTAGTCGCCAGCACTGTGTTACGAGTAAAGAAAGATTAAAAGCCTCAAAGTCGCAAAAGCCCAACACACCATCTGCTTTAAAAATACACAAAGACTCTCAGGTCTTCGAATGAATCTGTTTCCTACTATCAGTAGTCCCCCACCAAAAATTCGCAATGAGCATATTCAATTCATGAATAAAAGACTTTGGAAAACGAAAAATACTCATTAGATATACTGGAATTGCCTGGGCTATAGACTGGACCATCACCGCTTTCCTCGGAATTGAAAACAACATATTATTCCACTTCTTAATACGATGATGTTGACGATCTTCAATGAACTGAAATTCCCTAGTTGTCTTTTTCAAGATTTCGAGAATCATAGCTGGGAGACCTAAATACTTGTCTTTTTCAAGAATTCAATGGACTCCCAAGAAATTCATAATGGTAGTTTCTACAGCAGATGAGGTATTATCATTAAAAAGAATCGAAGATTTATCTAGATTAATCTGCTAACCCGACACAACTTTAAAGTCTTGCAAAATGCTCAAAATCTTCTCACACTCGGAAATACTAGCTCTTAGGTAAAGAATGCTATCGTTAGCAAAGAACATATGTGAAACATCAGGCACAGAGCGAGGCACTGACACCCCATGGATAACGCCCTGACTATCAGCACACGTGATAACTAAAAGAATTAGAATTTGAACTAAAAAAATTAATTATAAAATTTCAATAAAAATAGTAGGATTTGGATCATATATAACTCAAGGTTTACTCCCTACCCTATTTTGACGGAATTATAATACGTTAAAGAAATTAAACTATACATTATTTTGACCAGATAATTGGCACGAGTCAAATTTGCATTAGTTAGAGTAAAGCTTTAAATACTGGGTGGGGAACAAAACAAAATTATACTATACACATGGACCTTTATTGCATGCAATTTGACATTTTTGTGTGAACTTCATTCAATTTGACAATGTATTAGTTTCTTCATTACGGATTTAATTCATTGAGGTTAATTTTTACATTTCAAAGAAATTGACACATACTTATTTTCTTAATTAATTTTGTTTTAAAAATTCAAAACTATTCCCTAAAAGACACGTGTCAACCCTTTAACTCCGCATGTGTAGTACGCTAAACTCCACTGATAGTGCATTGTATAATTTTCCATATATTAAATCATGTTTTAAAAACTTACTTGGTTTAATCACTTCAATCGGTTCAATAATCGGGTTCAAGTGCTTAAGGGTTTTCAATTAAAAATATATTATTTTTCAAATTATTTTACAAAATATGGAGGATTTTCATAGGGATGCAGATGGGTACCTGATAATAGGGTACCCGACACTAAGGGTGAGCAAAACTGACCCCGAATTGATAAACTAAACCGAATCGCGTCATAAAAGGTGCACATGGATTGGTTTATTCGGTTTGTCGGTTTATTCGATGTGGGCTTTTGGTGTGGTTGGTTTTCTCGGTCGGTCTTCGGTCCTATATGTTGAGAACCGAAACCGACCGAGATATCGATGGTTTAAATGAGATATATATTTTTAATTTTTTATTATTATGAAATTATATATAATATATAGTTTAAAATTATATATAATATAGTTATATATAATATATTAAACTATATATAATATATAGGTTTTAATCATATATAATATTTAAAATTATATGTATTAAAATTATATATAAGATATTGTTAAAACCAAACAGATTGAAACCGATCGGTGTTGGTTTTGTTGGTTCCATGGCCTGACGATTGGGTTTCCGGTCAGGAAAATTTTCCCTCGGTTTTGTCGGTTTCAGAGCACTCACTGACTGACTGCACTGAAACCGACTCGATGCTCACCCCTACCCGACACTATCCGACCCGATTAAGTATGGTTAGGGTATTTTATAATCGATATTGGGTTAGGGTAGACTTCGGGTAATAATTTTAGTACCTGTGACGAGTTAGGGTAGGGTTTAGATAATGATCCTAGGGTACCCACTACCCGAACCCGACTATTAATTATTTAATTTAATATTAAATTTTTATTTATATATTATATTTTTACTTAAAAATTATTCATAATCAACATTTGTTGATTATTAAAATATAATTTTTAACTTTGATTTATCAAATTACAAGTTAATTTGAATTTACTAATTTAATTGATTTACTATTATTTAATTATAATCCAAAAAAATATTTTGGTTTTTTATCGGGTTCAATTAGTTAACAAGTAGTTGATATTTTATTCGGGTAGGGTACGTGTAGTGATTTTAAAAAATAACTGAGTAGTTTTAGAGTTTAGGTATCCTAGAAAATAATAGAGTTAGGTACGGTACCTCAAAAATGATTCAAAAACAATTCCAAATACAAATACAATGCATTTTTACATGAATTTGCCTCAATGTAATTGACTAATTTCATTACATTTCAATAATTGAATTCTTTCATTCTTTTTTTAGATGATTTTCTAATTAGTTTTAATTATTCTACATGTATTTAACTTAAAATTTGCATCAATATAATTTCATTATTTTTAATTAAGTTCAATTATTTTAATATATATTTAATTTAAACGCGTTGTGCCACGTGCACGCACCCGTGCACCCCTAAAAGCTCGAGGGCAAACCCCCTCTGCCCCGGCCATTTAATTGCATTACCAGACCCGGTAACTTGATGACAGCATACAGCTTTCTTTCATCGTCAAAAGTTATAATATGATGCTCCCAAGTTGACCAATAAAATCTACTTTTGACAAAGATCATCTTGTTCTTACGAATTGTGAAGTTGCAATGGCAAACATTTTTTGAAGGTCTCCATTCCCCTATCTCAGATGTGTATACCGAAAAAGAATACACGTTGGCATTACGTTTTGTCCTGTGAATACTTACCAACTTAAAACAAGGATCAGGGCTTAAGGAAGAACCAAAGGGATCGAAAGCAAACCCAATGGTGTCACTCACATCACTTCGTTTTGGTCTCAATGCAATCCATTCTTTAGAAAGTGGATTGCATATATATATCACTAACTCCTTGGCCAAGCCACTTGTGTCACCAAAACAACCAGGATGAATGCAACTTCTACAACAAAGTAATCCATTGCATGAACCCATGAGTACAACTTTTTCAGGGAGAAAATCTAAGAATTTGGTAAGCTTCTTTGGTCACTCCTTGTCAAGGTTTAAAAAAGTGATAGGTAAATGTATAGGATCCTCATTTTCTTTGTGATGTTGGAAAAAGATGCCTGATGGATCTTGGGACCTTTCAAGATGAGCATGCAATATTGAACGACTGGAAATCAAGCTATTCCATGTTTTAGAGACACACTTACAGGATACAAGTGTTTTTGGCTGGTAATCGAGATAAGACTTCACTTGCAATATCATCATTTGAAAAAGTGTCTTCCATTTCTAGCGAAGTGACCACTCAATGCATGAGCTTTACTTTCAACCTATAGTATAAAAGCATGCAAATTAACATCTCATAGAACATGAGAATTGGTATAGCATAACCAAGCCAGGTAAACAGAAAACAGAAATATTGAGTGCACAAAGAGTTAAAGCATAGGGAAAGACATATAAGACGGAAAAAAGTATTAAATACTATGCACCTATCTAGCAAACTACGTCTTGAGCGACAACAAGGTGTAAGTGTAACTAATATTGACTGATTATCAAACCATAATAATAAACCTGATTATGGTGAAATTTTCCAATGAGGGGGGCACTAATAGAAAAATAAAACAATGTAATTCTAGCCTGTAAAACTAATTCTGACTAAGCTTATTGTGACTGGTCATCATGGTCTAATCCATCACAAAAGATACAGCCTGTACAGAGTGCCTATACAAAAACCAAATGTACACCAGAGCATAAAATTGCCTGAAGCTGCATATTAACATGCAATTAGAGAGTGGCTTGGATGGTCCTTGACATTCCATAATAACAACTGGAAACTTTTGTGAACATTCAAGTGTATTCCATGTCAAAAGTTCTATGTACACGAATATCCAGTAGCTGCAAGAAAACATTATAATGGAAAAGAATCATGTTTTTCACTGACTATATTATGTTGTGGACATAGACCCTAAACATGCAGTAGAAAAATTGCTACAGTGGCGCGCTGAATGAAAGGTCTTTAGACAAAGCTGAAGAATTCACTATTTAAAACTAATGTAAATAACTTAAGCAAGAGCCAACAAGTACGGAACAGTGGCGTAGCGACATGGCGGGTAGTGGGGTCAATTGACCCCACTAAAATTTTAATTACCTCAAATCCTTCACTGAAATTTTAATTGCCTCAAATCCTTAGCGGCCTGAACGACGATCACCGCCTTGTTTGGCTTCCTTCACCGTCTCTATTGACACAAGTTTTCTTGGTTGTCACCGCCTTGCTGTTGCGGATGGTTGTTGGATACTTAATTTTTGCAAGTACCTTCGCCGAAGAATTTCACGGTGACAACAGTGGCCGGTAACAGATCGGAGAAAGAAGAGAAAGAGCGAGGGAAGAGAAATTCAAAGAGTTGTAGGAGAATTGGATTTTTATTCGTTTGTCTTTTTCTTTTTTTTTTTTTGCCAAATGATTCGTTTGTGGTAAAAGTATCCGGGAGGTCCATGTATTATACGAAATGTTGATTTTGGTTTCTGTACTTATTTTTTCTACAAATTCATCCCTCTACTATCAGAACCTATCACCCGAGGTCCCTCACGTTAGCGAGCCGTGACAGACTCGTCAAATATGCTGATGTGGCACTAACGCTGTCTTTTTTGCTGACGTGGCAAGAATTAAAAATAATTTCTGATTTTTATTTTATTTAAATAACAAAATAATAAGAAGTATTAAAAATTAAAAGAAGTATTAAAATAAATAAATAAATGACATTTAAATGTCAGAGCCCTAATTTTTTCTCTCTCATCTTTCACAGTCTAAAACTTTTTCTCCTCTCTTCTATCTTCTTCCTCATATGTTTAGGGTTTCTCTCTTCTGTTCTTTTATTATTTTGAAAGGCAATTTCTTTTATTTCTTTTCTCTTACCGGTTTAGAAGCTTGTCTTGCTGAAGGAAGATAATGGCTTCAAGTTCGGAGGGTTCTTTCCACAATGGGGATCAAATTTGTTGCTACTGTGCGATCTTAGCTCCAAGGCGTGTTTCATGAAAGAATCATAGTATAGGTCAAAGATTTTATGGGTGTGACAATTATGAGGTATATTAGCTTAACACGTTTAGGGTTGGTTTAATTTGGTTGTCTTTAGAGTTGATTTGATTTCTATTTAATTTGAGCTTTTCGGGTTTATTTTGGAAGTTCATTTGGATTTTCTACATGTTGGAGGAGGGTGTGATTTTTCCTATGAATTGATGGTCCCGGTCCGATTGATAATGAACGAGCTTGATCATTGCTGATTAAATTGAAAGGATTAGAATAAAGAGTTATACTTGGAAAATTTGCAGTTAAGAGCTGAAAACACAGCATTAAGTGAGAAAAAGAATGCAAATAATGAAGATTTCTTATGTAAAAATGCAGTGGTGAGAGTAGAATTAGAAAATTTGCAAACAAAAAAAAGAGAGACAAAGCAAAATATTGAAGTTGGTTGTAGCATGTTTTCTGATTCAAACATTGTATTTGCTGCTACTTAATAGTGGTGTAAATGTAAAGACAAATGGTAAGCTAGCCTTACCATAGATATATGATGTAATAAGGCTCAATTGCAATATGAAAAACTGCTCTATTTAATTGAAATCTGGTTACATGTTCAAAAGAGTTTTTAACCCCATGTACACTGGATATGACAAATCTGAACATACCTAAATGGTATTATGAACAAAAAGAGTTTTAACACCATAACTGCACAATTTAGCTAAGAATGTGCACAAAAGGTTACATGAACAAAAAAAGTTTTAACCCCATTAACTACATTATACAGCAAGTATTTGCTATACTTCATCACAAAAGCTATCCAACTTTCCTACTAACTACAAACTACTTCATAGATTGAAAATTCCCAGATGTTCAAGGTTGATAGCTCTCTTGAGTTAGAACTTCTTGAACCTTAGAAGTCCATGCAGCCCTATCATGTCTCATCTTTCTTGCATCTTCCTTCAGTTTCCTGACAGTTGTGACCTTTTGAACATTACCAGCAGGCCTTGTTATCACATATTCACTTTCTTTCCCACGCTATAGACATAAAAAAATTACAAACTGTTAGAACCATGGTCAAAACAGCAAAATTTGCCATCATTTAACATATGGCATTCACTTACATTGACTACTTGAACATTGCTTGGTTGGATAGAGAATGTTGTGGCAGATTGTTGTCTTGTTGATTGTTGATTTGAGCTTTGTGATTATGTGCATTTCTTCTTCTGCTTGTTCTGTCATACATCAAATAAAAATAGTCAATGACAACAATGGAACCCTAAAAAAGGAATCAACTTATAAAGGGTTTGAGGCTGAGCCTGGAAATTCTTGGGACAGGTAGCCTTGTTGTGATCTGACTTCTTACAGATTGAGCAAGTCATTTTTCTTCCAATTCTTGACATCTTTGTAGAATACTTCTATCCTTCAAGAGCCTATCTCCTTCTTGTCTTCTTGTCTCTTCCCTTTGGTTTTCTCACAGGAGGGCGCAAGATGTCATCACCATGCCCCTTGCACCAAAAACTTGGACCCCGACAAGGATGTAGGAGTGATTGATATGCCTTGAGGAATTCATCTTTCTTGAAGCAATATCAAGATAGTCTATTGGCTCCTTTCCACAATACAATATAGCTGCAATTGCATGATGGCAGGGGACACCACTTACATCCCAGCCCCTACAGCTACATGTCTTTCCCTCAAGTGACACTATAAATCTCTCTCTCAAATTCAGCTCAATATTGTCATGATAGACCTCAAATGCCACTCCACCATCCCAATCTACCTCCCAATTATCTACTCTCTTCCAATTTTTATCTAACTTAGCCAAAATTCTTGGCCCATATTCAGTTTTCCAATCTAAGGCTTGCTGTCTATTCTTCACAATCATTCTCATCACATACATCCTTATTTCCTCTAGCATTGTAATAATAGGCTTTTCTCTAGCCTCTACAATAACTCCATTAAAAGTCTCACACATAGTATTATCAATCACATCACACTTTGAAAAATCACTTGCAAAAGCTAGAGACCAATGCCTAACATCCCATTGGATTATCAAATAGTTACGTATAGCACCATCCATTGATTTTAAAACATCCATTTTTCTATTAAATTCATGCTCATTAGTTATCTTAGCACATCTCCAGATCTGATACTTTAATTCATCTTGTCGTAACGTTCGGGTTCCGGGAACCCTATCGAAACGACATTGGAAAGGAGTCGCCACTAATCTTTTTTCTAAGTTGTGATTAGTCACCTAAAGGCCACCTAAGCCAAGTAAGGTCCAAAGCTTGCCAATGGACCCACTAAACCTAAGGTCCGATCTTTTAACCTGAATCTAGGTTCAGGAGTCGATTACGCTCGGGGAAGGATTAGCACCCCCGAGTCGCCCGTCAAGTGACGGTACCTCTAGTCTAACTAGATCTACTGGGTCGAAAAGAAAAGTTGGTTGCTTTTAATCCTTGATCTTGATTATTATTAGAAAGGGTTATAAAGGGAAAGGAAATCCTCTTTAAAACAAATGTCGAGAATTAGAAGAATATGATCGAACACCGTCGATCAATTCTGTCTCGATTCTCTTTCACTATTTGTTCTCTTGTTGAATCTTCTGCACCGGGAAGAGGTTTTGAAAATGCTGTGTCAAAACCTTTTATTTTTGTTTTTAAAGTCTTTTACTTTATTTTGAAAAATCTCATTTTAGTCTTCCTAAAAATGGTGTGAAAATCTTCTTTTCTTATTGTTTTGGAAATTTTTTTCCATCTTCTGTTGATAAACTAAGTCTGATTTGAATTTGAAAGCCTCTATTTAAATCTTAAAAGCTCTTGATTACCAATTTTAATTTTTTTTTGAAAACTGAGTAAGAGAACATCAACTTTGAAAATGCTTTTGAAAAAAATCTTTTTTGTATTTTCTGAATAGTACTTAATCTTAGGAAGAAAAAGAAAGGGTCGATTTGGGAATGTTGAAGGAAAATTGTTCTTTTGAATTTTCGGTTTTTCAATTTTAACCTAGATCTTGGTTAATGCATGAATGACATGATGCATGCAAGGTCCAAATTTTATCATTTGATTAATAAAAAGGGGTTTACTCGAATCAACCCCCACGAACCTAGCCCGGCCCCCCTGGGGATATTCGTAAAAGTTGTTCGATCTCAGAGCAAAATCCCAAGAGGTCGTGCTCATGCACCTTTACCCGGGATTTGCCTGTCAAATCAAAAACACCACTTTATGAATTGGGACAGATAATGGTGGCATGTAATGCAAACAATTTAAAGAATGACAAGTAAATATGATATGTATGCAATCAAACTCTACTTTAGCACTACTCTAAATTACTAAATTATTACAAACCAAGGCCTAATTAAACTGAAATTAAACTAACAAAGAACAAAATTAAAAGAAATTAAAAGCTTCAGGGCTAAATTGGACGAATTGGAAAATCTATCTGCACATCAAAAAGACAATTAGCGAAATTCAGGGAGCAAAGGGCATAAATTGAATATCAATGACATAAATCCAAGACCCAATTACACCATCTTAGCATAAATATTCTAAATCAGGGGCCAAATTGCATCAAACAATAAATAACAATTTAAATTAGGGACCAAGTTGAATGAAATCACACAAATAAAGACAAATTAGGACCAAATTGAATCAAATAGTAACTAAAATCCTAAATCAGGGACTAAATTATATCAAATAGTAAATAGAATCCTAAATTAGGGACTAAATTGAAGAAGAAGAAAAAGGCAACTTACTTAACTCAAACGGTGCCGTTTTGGTGAATATGGTATGGCACTATATAAACGCCACCTTCTTCTTTCTTCTTCTTCTTCCTTTCTCTGCCTTCCCGAAACCCTAACTCCTCCACTTCATAACAGCGCCACCATCTCCTCTCTTGACCAACCACCGTATCAAACCTCCCAATCACCACTAGATCACCGATCGATCTCTTTTCTTCCTCTTGAACCCAGGCCCTAGCCTAAACCTCTTGAAAGTCCACCCAAACACCACGAATTTAGCAAACCCGATACTCCCACTACCCTAGAAGCCCCGACAACTCCACCTAGCTTCAAGATGAATATTCTTTCTTTATCAAGCCAGTGACTCCAAAAACCCGAACCCACCCTTTAACCGAACCTTAAATCTCAAAATCCCAGTCCGATTTGGCTTTCCCGAACCCTCTCTTACTCTCCCTTCTTGTACTTCCAAAAACCCCAAATCAATTTAGCAATATAAGCCCTAAATCTCAAACTTCCCCAAATTGGTTAACTCTAAAACAGAGGACTCAACAGGGTCAAAGACTCAAAGGTTTTCACTTGGTAAACCAACCTTCGAACTCTCTCAATCTCCCTCTCTCTCTTTTTGTGTGTTCTAGAAGGGAGTGTGTGTGTGTGTGATTTTTGAGAGAGTGAATCAGTTTTCTTGATCAAAGAGAGCGATGGGTGTTTTGTGTGTGTTCAATTCATCAAGAGAGATGCTCTGTTGAAAAAAAAATGAAGGGGAAGAGTTTTGTGCAGGATTTCTTATGTGTTTTCAATGGAAGAACCCAGAAAAGAAAAGGTGAGATCAGTGTGTTTATCAAGAGAAGAAGAAAAAAAATGGAGAGGTGTGTCCAGTGTGTGATCAAGGAGTGTCAGTTGTCAAGAATGAGAGGTTCTTGAGGGAGAGGGTTGTGAAGAGAGGGTGAGAGAGAGAGACTAGAGTTTTTTTCTTGGAAGAGTTAGAAGGCTCGAGAGACTAAAGAATCCGAGATTTTCTGTGTGGAGGAAGTTCATTTCCCCTTTTAATTTTGTTAGCTGTATTCCCCCTTCTCTTTAGCTAACAGAATTTTTTGTCTTATTCTCCAGGTTGTAGCCATCGAGAATGGGATAAGAATGAGTTGGGATGGTAAGGTTTCTCTCTTTGTTCTGTTTACAATGCAATTGGGAATTTACTTGTGCTGAGTTGGGGTTTTTTTGGTGAGCAACAGGGTGAGCTTCTTTTTCTTCTTATCTTATTACTACCATGTGATTAAATTGATGCTGTGTGTTGTGATTTGCATTTGATAATATCCTTTGCTTTGCTGAATTCTTGAATGCACATCCCGTTTTTATTTCTCATTGCTCGTTAGGCTCCTCCGAGTTGCTTGTTTCTTCCACGTTTTCTTTGTGTACTGTTTCCATTTGCAGCTCAGTATGTAGATTTCCTTACTACCTTGAAGTGTTTATATGCTGACATGTTGCCTTTGGATCTCTGTCTTATTGCCTTTGCCTTGAATTTTCTCTCTACTGATGTGTTGTTAGATCTGTATGATGTGCTTGCTTGCTGAATTGTAATTCCATTTAAGGCCTTGTTGGACTTTGAGCTTTTGAATCCAATTGGCCTATAACAAGTTGCCTCATGATGTTGGATGTATGATATCATCTCCTTATCTGCTGAATTGCTTTGAAATTACATCGATGTACAATTTAATCTTGGAAAGTCTATCCTATTGCCTTGTTCTTGCTTGTCTCTGCCTTGTTTTGATTCTTGAGTGCTCGAAATTCCTTGCTGTCATTGTGTTTTGGATGTGGAACTTAACCCATTGCTAACTGCCTTTTGCTTTCACCCTAATTGCTTTTAATCTATACTTGTCTCCTCTTACTATGCTACATTGATGCTCTGTTATGTGAATTGGTGTAGGACAAAATATGCACTCTAAACTACAAATTACAGGAGATGGAATGAAAGATGGAATCAACTAAGGGGTCGAGAGAAAGAAGTTGTTAAGGAAAGAAAGGAGAGGCCAAACCAAATTGAGAGTATTCAACATGAGAAAGCAGACCATTTTTTTGTCGCTTGATTTCTAAATAGAAGGGAGACAAGAAACTTACAATTTTTTGGACTTTGTAATAACAGTGCTGCAAATTATTTATTTGTCAAATAAAAAATGTAAATTCTATTTAGATGCAAACTCTACTTATGCCATGACATGCAAAAAACTAAATTAATGGAACAATGGATATGCCAAAATGCAATTTCTAGCAAATTCTATCTATGCAATGTCTATGTAATGTGCGAATGCAATTTTAATGCAAAATAGACAAATCCATCCCTCTTTTGTGTGATTTTTCCTGTTTTTATCATAATAACAATGCCATAATACTAGTTGCTAGTTACTAGCTAATGAAAATGCAAACCCTACTTATGGGATGTCTAACTAATTGTTAAATTGTAGATTGAGGGTTAACTGATCAATGAACTAAATTAAGCCTAAACTACATGATTAACATGCAATAATGCTAAATTACTAAATGAAACTAAGACATGAAATATGTAAAAATGCTAAAAGTGCATACTAAAATTTTTTGGGTTTTTTCAAATACAATCTATATGACTAAAACTGAATTAGCCAATCTAAATTAAAAGTGTACTTGAAATGACCAAAATGCCCCTGGATATGCAAATGACCAAAATGCCCCTGGATATGCAAATGACCAAAATGCCCCTGGATGTCCCCAATGTTAAATAAGAAGTAAATTGATTTAAACTAAAGGATACAATACAAAAATAGGTGTCTACACATCTTTAGAAAATTTCTTACCCCAGTGGCATAAATGCGTCTTGCACACCTCCTTTGTTCCACAAGTGGCATGCCATCACCAATAGCATTCAGCAGCCCCTGCCAAAAAAAAAGTTTTTAGAAGTACTACTAATTCTACAAATAGCAAAAAAAAAATTCAGTGTTTAGAAGTATTATTAATTCTACAAATGGCCTAGGGTTAGAAGTTACCTTTTGCATGTCATTGATTATTGTCCATCCCATGCCATCACCTATATCCCAATCTTCTTTCAGACGACTGATAAACCATTTCCACTGCTTTATATTTTCACGGCCATTGATCACAGCCCAAGCAATTGGGAACATCTGGTTTTTCCCATCCCTTCCAACTGCAACAAGTATTTATCTTTTAACTAGCCCTTTAAGAAAACACCCATCAAAGCCAATCATTCTCCTACAACCAGCCAGGAAATTTTCCTTGAGTGCACTAAAGCATAAATACATCCTGCTGAAAATTGGAGAATCCTCTGGATTAGTCCTATCAGTCTCAATCTCCACTGTCGTTCCAGGGTTTAGCCTCACCAACTCATCACCATACTCTCTCGGTCTCTTAAACTCCTCTATATATTGCATTTGTTGCTTCCTAATCACAAACAATTTTGCCCTCCTTGCCTTCCTTATATTGATGAAAACCCCAAGTCCCTTTCTTCACCAAACGCATGACATGGATTGCCTTCATGGGGATCTTTATAATTTCATCTTCAATGCGGTCTGCAACCACTTGGGCAGTGACCCTTCTATTCGTCTTGGCATTTAACTTGTGGCTATGCCTAGAATGATAGGTCTTCACTCTCTATGAGTCATCGGCATTATGCTTTGAGCATAATATTTCCCAACCACATCCTCAGCTAGCATATATAGCCCTTACTCTCACCTTATCATTTTTCTTAAACTCATTATTTGGTAGGCTATTGCTACTTGATGATATAGCAACTTTCCTCCACTTACAACTTGACAGAGTACTTTTCCAGAGGGTCGTAATCTTTTGTAAAAATACTCTACAAATGCTATCTCAGGGGGTTCAGAAATAGCATCACACATAGACTTGAATCTTACCCAATATTGAGCAAAAGATTCATCGGTTCCTTGCTCAATGTAAGAGAGAGCTTGCCTTGCATGCTTTCTCTTGTTAGGTATTTCATTAGGGCAAACATGTGTTATGTTGGGGCATACAAGTCTCCCTTCAATTGTTTTCATCTTGTATTGATGGTTAGTCTCAAATTAGACCCCATTGTACCTTTAGAGCAATATAAATGACAAGGATTAGTAGACTAGTAAACAAAACGATGGAGAAAATTAAACAAGAGTGTGAGAAAGTATTTGGTCTAGGAGGATGATTGATTGCAGTTTGTGCTCCTCTTTGCCTTTCTCTTCTTAGTCTTCTTTGTGTGTTATCAATGATGTTGTCAAGATCTAACTTTCTTCGAACCATGCAACAATTTATCCTTGCTTCTTTGTGTCTAATTCAATAACTAATGATCAAATTAGAGGTTGTTCAAAATAAGATAACAAAACAGCAAGTTGTAAAGCAATTTCAATCGATTGAAAGGAAGATTCAATCGATTGTAATGAAATTTCAATCAATTGAAAAGTGTGCACCAACTTTAAATCGAAAAAGAGAGTAGGGTAAGGACTTAGGGTGTTGAATTGTTGTTTGAAATGTTCCTTGGCTAGAGCAATTGTCTTCCCCGGCAACGGCGCCAAAATTCTGATGCCACCTCAAGTGGTCGTTACAAATTAGGCTTTCTCGGGATTTAAATTTATTTTTCCTCATAAACTCAGGTGCTACTCAAATAGGTAGAATAGAGCAAGTAAGGGTCGTTCCCCACTAGGAAGGTTGATAACAAGAAGGAACCAATTCTTCACACTAAGCAAACAGTTAGGTAGCACTAAATAATCAAAGTATAAGAGAGTAATTGTCACTAATAAAATTAATAGAATGGATTCGAATTCAGAGAAATCTATATAAACTAAGCATACTTCTTTCTCATCCCAATATGTAAGAGATCTATCACGTGTAATAGGTCATTGACATAAAAGATAACAAGCAAATATATGCATACACCTTGGCAGGGTATCAGATTATAACTCCTTGCAAACGGCAAGTCACAACTTGTCACTGGGAAGGACTTAAGTAGTAGCTAATTGTTATGCACCAATTCCAAGTTCTTTACCTATATAAGGTGGGTTTCACCTAGTTTTCAACATCGCATCTCCCTTCTAAGCTATACAGATTCATCAGAAAGCATCCCTCTATATAGATAGATGAGGCATGAAGTACATTGAACAATTAACCAAGCTATTAACTATAACATATCATCCTAGATCTATGTAAGATCCTAGCCCATAGAAAGATAAATATGAGATAGCAGTGAACAATATAACTCTGTAGTATGTTATATAATCAAGTCAAATGAGATTCTTTAATAATCATATGCAGCAGAAAGGTTATAATACAATTATATTTACCACTTAAATCAGATCTAATCAACTATACTCATCAGAAATCATGTTGTATAATCAATAGATAGAAATCAACATTAGACTATCAAACAATCATATGAGTGGCGCGCAACACACATAAAACCATAAGATATTCATAAGATAAAGCATAGAGAATCATATTTTAATGTATCATGCATAAGAACTTGAATTAAGAACAAAGTCTCACCATTACACAATGAATAGAAATCTACATGGGAGACAAAAGAGTATAAAAGAACTACTCACTCATGAGATTGAGTGAAAGCTCCATTCTTCTAGAGATGGGTGGCTAAGAAACTAAACAAGCAAATGAATGTGTTGGGCGGCTATCTATCTAGAAGTTATGGGGTGTTCTCCTAGGGTTTGAGAATACAAGAGTCTTTATAGGCAAAGTAGAGCTAGGGTTTGCTAGGAGTTCAAATGACTTGAATATCCTTGAGGGTGGCCAGCCTTGTTGATCAAGTAGTAACATATAGGTTCCCATGTAAGCTCATATGGTTTCCTATGTCACACTTGCATCGACTTGGACTTGTATGATTCATATGGGTAACCATTAATATGACATGGTTAACCACATACTCTTCATGGGCGGCATTGGTGATGCGCCAAGGGCTTATCAAGGACATCAAGATGACAATGGAGATCATGGAGAGGATGAGCATGGAGTGCAAGGAAGCATGGAGAAGCATGAAGATCAAGGAGATATCGCACAACATGTTTCTAGCACCAAAGAGATGCCAAAGATGCCATTTGATCCATTGAAGATGC
Organism: Corchorus olitorius; assembly: GCA_001974825.2. NCBI lineage: Eukaryota > Viridiplantae > Streptophyta > Magnoliopsida > Malvales > Malvaceae > Corchorus > Corchorus olitorius. The sequence goes on along the minus strand of AWUE01019621.1, from coordinate 32,487 downwards.
CATTAGGTCCAATGACAAGAGCAAGAGCTAAAAGATTCAAGGATGCATTAATGGGCCTTGTTCGAACTCATCTTGAAGACTTGAAGACCATTGAAGTTCATTTGAAGAGCTTTGATGATGATTTGGGCAAGAATATTCCCATCGATTCTAAGCTCATCACTTTGCTTGCAATCGACGGATGATTATGCTTCATTGTGTAATTCGGCCATTCAAGGGCTTTACTCTATCTTAGATTAGTTATTTAATTAGTTTGGACCTTATTTGGATAGTGTTAAGAACTTTCTATGTCCTTTCCTATGTTAAACCGCCATAGTTGTATTTTTGGATAGTTTCTAGATTTCTCTTCTCTAAACTGCCACAAGCATTAATTTGAGGAGGTTTAGGTCGATTCTCTTTGCCTATATAAAGGTATCGACCCCCACCCTTGTATACAAGTTAAGTTTTCAATAAAATTGAGGTTCATTCACCCAAATTGATTATTTAGCTTCTTTGTTCTAATTTGAGCATACTTAGGGTTCTTCAATCTTGTAGAGTCCTAACAAGCAATTAGGTTGTGATTGCTTAATTGTTTGTGAATCTTGTGATCTTAAATTGATAATTGCAGGTCTAATCATCCATCAAAGGTGACGAACGAAGAAGGCTGGCTAGGTTTATTGATTCTTCATACAAATCTAAAAGTTGAAGTTGTCAAGTAGATCTTTGGAGGCTTTTCAAGGATAGATTTGAATCTAACACAACTAGATTCGTATCAATTGGGCTTTATCTTCTTCAAGTTGTCTACTTGGATCTCCATTGATGATCATTCAAGCTTCCATTAATAACTTTGATGAGTTTCATCAACACATGGTTCACCACATTGGGAAAGTGGTTCACCACATCCTTTGGACAATGGTCGAAATTCACCATCTTGAGGTCTCCTTTTGGGCTTCAATCCAATTATGCTCCAAATAGCTCTATTTTGCTCCATTTTAGACCATATTGCAACTTTCTCTCTAAATGGACCTACAAGTGCAAAACACCCGATTAGAAGGTAAAATAGCATAGAATACATATCAAACACATGCAAAATAGATACAAAATGCATGTAACATTTTGGTCTCATCACTAACCTTGATTTCGAGTCTCCTTTTTGCGCTTTTTTTACCTGATACCAAGACTGTTTTTTGCCTTTTTTACGCCATTGTCATCTTCATCACTTGGAGGACTCATGTTGAATCTACACTTAGTTTAGTATTTTACAGAAATGGGTCTTTGATTGCAACCAAGGCATGTGAGTGAATCGAAATTTTTAGGAACTTGTAAGGGTTTTTCTGAGTGTTTGGTCGAGAGAATATTGAAGAGAGCGTGAGAGAATATTGAAGAGAAAAGGACAGAGGAATAAAGCATGGGCCCCTTTCTATTCTTTTAATTTCTAAAAATTTTTATTATTTTATTTATTTAAATAAAATAAAAATCAGAAATTATTTTTAATTCTCGGACCGGCTGCCATGTCAGCAAAAAAGACGGCGTTAGTGCCACGTCAGCATATTTGACGGGTCTGTCACGGCTCGCTAACGTGAGAAACCTCGAGTGATAGGTTCTGATAATAGAGGGATGAATTTGTAGAAAAAAAAAGTATATGAACCAAAATCAACATTTCGTATAGTACATGAATCTTCCGAATAATTTTACCTTCCTTCGTCTGTCTTTAGTCTTGAAAACATACATATAGTAATTTTTTTGGCTATATAAAGATATCTGTTGGGCTACTAGCTTAAGATATTAGTGGCTATATACTCAGATTGGGACTAAACATTTGAAGGTTTTAACAAATCAGGATTAAACGTTTCAAAACTGCCAAATAAAGGATCAAACTTTATCAAGTTTAGCCAAATTGGGACTTTTTTAAATGGAAATTTGGCCATGACTTGCACACGCCACATTCTCCGTTTTTACCTTCCACGTCAGATTCTCACCTATTGGGTAAAATTTAGTAATTTTTTGTATTTTCTTTAATAATTTAATTTATCTATAATCTTTATCTTTTAATTCTTTTTTTTTTGAGAAACTTTATCTTTTAATTCTAATTAACCGTTTGTTGCATTGGATATATAGTACTATAGATTTTTTTTAAAGAGGAGTAGTATAGATGATATTCACTTAATTTATATTATTTTAAATTAAAAATAATCAACTATTAATAACTGTTTCTTCCTTTTTTTTTCTTTTACATTTAAATTAAAAATACTTAATCTTTTAAATTAGAAGTACTTAAAAATTACTTAATTTTTTTCTGTTTCTCCTTCCTTCTTTCTCCCTACACTGAGATTTTCTTCTATTTTCAACCCTAAGACAGCCTCCTTGCCTCCTTTACCTTCCACCACCACCACTGCCCCGTTTCTTCTCCCTCTTCGCCGCTCTCTCTTGTTGTATTACTCGAACCAGCCCCCTATATCTTCCTACTTCCATCACCACCACCAACTAAAGGTCTCACCATGAATGACCTTGTGTCTCTTGCTCTTTTGATCAGCAGAGATGAAGAATGAGAAGATGGGGAAGCCAACTATGAGATATGGGCATTCGGCCCAGTCTATGAAAGGAGAAATTTATTTCTTCCTTAGAACTAACTGATTGTCAGCAAATTCAATCCTTCATCAACCTTCTCTGTTTTTTGGGGAATTTATTCTGTATCTCTTGTATACGCTATTCTCTCTCTTTTTCTCCTGAATGCTTTTGCACTGGCATGCCATTTTGTTGTATAGCTATGCAATTTAATTTGATCTTTGACCTGCTTGTGGAGCAGGGTGATTAACATTGATCAGTAGTCTTAGTTCAATGTTGCTCTTATTGCTGCTTAATTGCTTTATTGTCAATGTTCACTATAATTGGTTGATTAACTGAGAGACTTAATAGAAAATTCATGCTTGAAAAATGTTTTTCTTTCTCCCTTCTTAACTTTGACCTTTGAATCTGGGTTTGGGTTTTTTTGGCAATAAATCTGGGATTGATGTTAGTGTATGAAGATTTATATCCGATAGGATGATGAACCATTTTGTAACTGTTGATGGTTAATATTTAATGTTGAGCATGACACAATCGCTCGGCGCCCGACCACCTCCAAACCTGGCGACCGACCACTTCCATAAATGCGGCGACCTACCACTTGTGACCACAAGGAACTTGATCAATAAAGTCATCCGGCCCAAATTAGCTTCAAGTCCCAAAAGCCCATCGCCAACCAGCTGGCATCCCACACGTGACCTCCAAACCTACGACCTCACACGTGACCCCCAACGAACACCTCCACATGTGACATCGCGCGTGCGACCCGTACAAGGAGGCCCTATATATACCCACAACTTTCAAGGCTGAAGGAGGTTACACTCTCTCTCTCTCTCTACTCTTTATACTTTTTGTCTCTACACTTTCTAAAACCCTAAACCCAAAACCAGATATAAATCTAGATCTCTGACTTAGGCATCGAAATTCAAACGAGGGACCCCAGCCCCGTCGCTCCTAACGCCTCTTCTTTAGTGTTCTCAGGCTACGTTGGAAGCTCCTCTCCACCGTCAGTAGATCGGCGACTTGGTGCCCGCAACAATTGGCGCCGTCTTCGGGAATCGAAATTTTTTTTTTCTTTACACAAAGCGAGTAGCCATGTCGTCCTCTCCAACACATGACGAGATCCCACCCGGAAAGGAGCATCCGGCCAAAAACACAAGCGAGTCAGCCGCAAAAAAGTCTCTTTTTCAAGAAACACCAATTAGATCTACATCTCAGACCATAACACCACCGCCGCCGTCGAGCCTAACACCAAGTGACGTACAACAACAAGCACCGAGTAACTTGTCGCCTAGTGGACTCCAGACGCTTTCAGGACAAGGGATGCAACACATGTTTTGCTATATGTCGTATTATTCTCCGACGCCACTCAACTTCCATGGCCCCTCCTCCTCCGCGAACCCTCAACACCTGACCTTCCCACCTCCGGCAGGGGGCAAGATGGGAATACGGAGTTAGTAAAAGCCCTAATGGCTCAAATCCAACTAGATCGTCAGGAGGCCAAGGAGAGAGAGCGTTGAGACGAAGCCAGGATGGTCGCCCTAGAGAGAGCATTATTGCAGACGAATGCCAACAACCAACCTAGCAACAATGGGGGCGTTCGACGCGTTGAGCGGAGAGTCTCTTTGGGGGATAGCCCACGCGATCCACCACTAAGTATGGAAGATCCGGCACTACCAAGCAACTCAGAATACTATGAAGAAGATGACCCTTCTTACCACTCCTCTCAAGATCCTACCCACTTCCCGCCAGACACTCCCACACATGATCGGGTATATGAGATCGATGGTGCGCCCACTAATTCATCACAAGTAGAGCGCGCTTTGCATCGATCGACCAAGGATCAGGTCGCCCAAAATCAAACCCCGGTCGCCCAAACTCCAGCTCCCATCGAACAACAACCTTAGACCCAAGCCATGATGGAAAATCAGTTAGAAGAGTTGAGGGAACAACCTCGTCACGAAATGGACGAACGCCTCAATCGGCAAAGAGTGACGATCGCTGAAGAAACTATCCAAATGATGGGTGGAGTCCCCACCCCACTTTCACTGGTAATCATGCAAGCTGTAGTCCCACCAACCACAAAGCTACCCAAAATCAAGTATGATGGATCAAGCGACCCTCATGAACACTTGAGCCAATTCAAAGAACTTATGTTTTTGCAAAACCTCTCAGAGGATGTCATGTGCCGCATTTTCCCAACAACCCTAATAGGAGCAGCTAGAGCTTGGTTCTATAGAATAAGGCCAAGTGGTTCCATTATTAACTTCACAATGCTATGTTAAGCTTTCCTCTCCAACTTCCACAATCGAACAAGGATTGGGAAAACAATTGATGATTTGTTTTGCATTAAGCAAGAGGTGAATGAGAGCATAGAAGCTTTTACAAAGCGTTTTTCAGACGCTTGCTTAGAAGCTGATGATGTAACTGATAAGGAAGCAATCAGAGCCTATATGGAAGGAGTGAGACATGAAAAGTTGTTCTTAGACCTGCACAGACAAAAACCAAAAAGGCTAAAGCAAGTGTTCTGTGAAACTCAAATATATATCCAAGCTGATAAACAGATGAAGTTGAAGAACGTTCCCTTCAGGAATGGGGGGCAGGGGTCGAACGATGAGAGGCCATGAGAAAGGCAAAGGAGCAAATCTCCTAACCGTCGACCGACCTTTAACCAAAGAAGAGATAGAGGAAAAGGGTTATACCATGGTGATAACTCCTTCCAAGAGAGATCATATGCCAAACCAATGTATAACAGCTACACTCCTCTGAGCGCCACGCCAACGGCCGTCCTACATGCAATTTCCAATAGTAGGACAGCTGACAAAGTTCAATGGCCCCGACCAATTCTCAATGACGAGCGCTACAGAAATTCGGGGAAGAAATGTGAGTTTCATCAATCTTGGGGACATGACACAGATAATTGCATCAATCTGAAAAACACAATTGAGGAGCTGATAAGGAAAGGGTATCTGAAGGACTACATTGTGAAAAGGGAGACACCAACAACAGCCCCTGTCGAACGACAACCTAGAGGAAGTGCGCTCGACAGGTTGGGAAATCCAACAAATCCCCCCAAAAGACCCCAACCCTTGGGTACAATCAACACAATCATGGGTGCAATAGAGAATTGGGCAAAATCCTAGAGCAAAAGAAATGCACACCTCCGGAATGTAATGTCACTAGTAGTGGGAGCACCTGTGATCAGACCAAAATCATACACCTTTTTATTAGCTTTTCCATATGCTTTTTGAATGTTTTATGCTTGATTATGCCTTATATTGGTTATAATTGTGTTCATAGGTGTTGACAAGAAGATTAGTGCAAAATCATCAATTTTGTACCTTTATAGAGCCTTTTTGGATGATTTATGACACAAATATTTTCCAAGGAAGATTTGGATGAAGAATGGAGCCATCATGTTCGTGATTGAAGAGCTTGAAGAGTCAATTTTATGATTATCAAAGTCATAAAGTTGATTGCTTGGTGTTTTCAAGGCAAAGGAGCAAATACAAGTTCAAGGCAAGAAGACATGTCAAGGTGATGAGCTAAGACACAACCCATCTGGGTGATCAGGCGAAACACATGGGTCTTCAGACAAACCATGTGGGCGCCCAGCTGGAGTCGTGACACTGCCCACCTGGGTTCTCAAGCAAACCACATGGGTGCTCAAGGCAACCATGTGGGCGCCCAGGTAGAGTCGGGGTCCTTGTCCCGCGCGCGCCCAGCAGCCAACGTCGACACTCCCATGTCACTTCCTCTTGAAGCTACTTCAATACTTTCCAGATTTGGCGACAGTTTGGGAAAACAGCCATAACGTTTGATCCAGAGCTCCAAATGAGGCGTATGAAGATGCGTTGGAAAGCTAACTCCAAGAGCTAAAACTTTCATGTTTTGGTCGAAGCCCGGATTTGACGTTTTCATGGACGCAAATGCCCCTGAAGTCTGCGGACAGAATCTGTTTTGGGCCTGACTTGCGTTTTTTATCAATTGAGCCCATATAATCTATTTGGGTCAGCTTGAAGATATGAAGAATAGCCCATAACGTCCCTAGGGTTAGTTTAAGTCAGTTATAACTCTAAATTAAACCCTAGGCAGCCCCCTATATAAACCCTCTTATCCTAGAAACCCTAGACACATAGAATAGATTTTCTGTCAACTTTTATACTTAGGCTTTGCGGTTTGGAAGAGGAGGCCACCGCCTCCCTCTTTTCCACCTATTTTCTTTGTAAGTTTTCCAGCCTCTCATGGATCCATGAGTAGGTAAACTCTTATACTTCTTTTCCTTAGGTATTTTTGATCAATGAATCTATGGTGAGACTTTTGTTCTTAATAATTTGATTTTTCTGTTTGAATATGTTTCTTATCCCTATGCTTCATCTTATGTGTTCATATTTTGATTGATTTGGTGCGCAACTTATCTTGAGATTTATGAATGCTATAGTTAGATTCAAGTTGACTTGAGTCAAGCTAATGTTGGTCCAAGTAACAATTGTTAATTCTAGGAGTCCTAGGTTCAATGGGATTATCAAACCTTGTTGAAATCTATAGGCCGAGATGGTAATAGATGTAGATGAGTTTGGTATTGATTTATCATGCATGCGGAAAAATAGATCTTAATGCTTGCTCTATGATTCTTCCCAGGGGGATGCTTGATTAGAAACAATAGAAATTGGTTTTTGCGAGATGCGGACTAACTTTTATTAGCATGTTGGAGGGTTGAGTATTCCTCTCCTATACCAATTATTCAAATGGAGTTGTTTAAGATGTTAGGAGGATTACTTTATTCCAATGAAAGTTGATGTCTACGTCTTAGGCTATATATCGATTTGGGTTAATTTATGATTCTTAATTGATTGCAATTTAAGTCAAATTCATGTCTTGTGTCCATGATCCATGATTTATTAGATCAAAATAACTACCTAAAGGAGAAGAAGTATGTTTTTAATCCATTGTTTTTCTCAAACTATTTTCTTAATCTCTAGTTTTATTCTATTTTATTGTTTTCTAGTTTAATTTGCCTATTTTGAAAAACCCATAAAAATCCCCTTTGGTAAGACTTTCTTTAGTGTGATTTGGATTTAATTAGTTTCCACCTTCTCTGTGGGATTCGACCCCTACTTGCCCTAGCTATTAGTTATTGGTTTGTGGGGATTTATTTTGTGATTGCTCAACGACTCGATCAACCTGCCAAAAAGTTGGATGAAGAACCCAATTGGACGATCACCTTCACAAAGGAGGATATGGACATTTACCAGGACTCTGGCAACGACCCGCTGGTTGTTCATGCAATGATAGCTAACTATGATGTTAACAAGATTCTTGTGGACGCAGGAAGTGCAGTGGATGTCTTGATGTATTCAACTTTTAAACAACTGAAGTTGCGTGATGAAGACTTAGAACCATCAGGACCTATTTATGGCTTTGACTTAGTCCCAATTCCAACAAAGGGCACCGTAAATGTGACAATCTACATAGGGGATGGGGAACATGTGTTAAATCTTCCTCATAAGTTTGTGGTAGTAGACCTTCCGTCGCCATACAACGCACTTATTGGGCGACCACTAATGAAAAGGACGAGGATGGTGGATGCAATATATTGTCTAAAGCTCAAGTTCCCCACACCCACTGGCATAGGGTATATGTGCACCAACCAAACCACCTCCAAGTCTTGTCACTTGGAGTCTTTGACATTCCCCACCAAGAGCGAAACCAAAGAACGGGTCGCTAGAGCACTGGGCGACTACTACCCCAGGGGATGAGGGAGTTGGGATGAGGAACACTCAGACATGGAGATCAACATGCTTTCCTTGGGAGTAGCCACACTCGAAGTCACCCCAAGTGAGCAAACTATGGATGTGCCGAACGACAACTCTCCAAAACAACTAGAGGTGTCAGGCGCTCCAAGTGAAAACCTGCCCGAAGAAAGCAAACCACAAGAAGCTAAGGAAGAAACCACCAAGGTTGACACTATGGATAATAGAGATGAGAAGAAATTGGGAAAAGCTGGAGCAGTGGAAGAAATGGTAAAGGTGACTTTGAGGACTAATATCGAGGATGGAATCACCAAGATAAGCTCAACACTCAAGCCAAATAAGAAAGCACAACCAATAGAGTTCTTACAAGACAATGTGGATGTGTTTGCATGGTCACCCGCTGAGATGTCGGGGATCGACCCCCAATTCATGAGCCACAAGCTAAACGTCGATCCTACGTGTCGATCGACAAAACAGAAGAAGAGGTTGTTCGCCCCAGATCAAGTCCAAGCTATCAGAGAAGAAGTTGACAAACTACTGAAAGCAAGATTTATTCGGGAGGTCCAATACCCAGAATGGGTGTCAAACATGGTTATGGTCAAAAAGAGCAACGGGAAGTGGCGGATGTGTGTTGACTTTACCAATTTGAATAAAGCAAGCCCAAAGGACAACTTCCCTCTCCCGTTGATCGACAGGCTTGTGGATGCCTCCTTAGGCCATAAATTCCTAAGCTTCATGGATGCATACTCTGGTTATAATCAGATTCCAATGGACCCAGAAGATGCAGAAAAAACCTCTTTCATCACCGAGGATGGCTTATATTGCTACAACGTGATGCCGTTTGGGCTGAAGAACGCTGGAGCTACATATCAAAGGTTAGTTAACAAAATTTTCAAAGAACAAATTGGTAAGTCCATGGAGGTCTACGTTGATGACATGCTGATTAAGAGCTCGTCCATGGAACAACATTTAAAGACCTTGCTGAATGCTTCGACTACCTAAGGGCGTATATGATGAAGCTGAACCCAGCTAAGTGCACATTCGGAGTCGAGGCGGGAAAGTTCTTGGGTTTCATGGTTTCTAGCAGAGAAATTGAAGCAAATCCAGAAAAGATCAAGGCCATCATCCAGATGGAGCCCCCCAACTCAGTAAAAAAGATACAAGAGTTGACAGGAAGGGTGGCCGCTTTGAACCAATTTGTCTCCAAGGCGGCAGAAAGATGCCTTCCATTCTTCAAAATCTTGTTATCAAGAGCTAAATTTGTATGGACCCATGAATGCCAAAAAGCATTTGAGAAATTGAAGGAGTACATGAGTTCGCCTCCGCTCTTGCAAAGTCTGTGCTTAGGAGAAACGTTATACATGTACTTAGCTGCATCAAACGAGGCGGTCGCCGCTGTACTTGTTAAAGAGGCAGAACAGGGACAGGTTCCAGTGTATTATGTCAATCGAGCATTACAAGCAGGAGAGCTCAACTACACCAGAATAGTAAAAATGGCGTTCGCCCTAGTAACAGCGGCTAGGAGATTGAGGCAATATTTCCAATCTCACAAAGTGGTAGTCCTCACAGATCAATCTCTGAAGGAGGTACTTCAAAAAGTGGACATCTCAGGCAAGCTGCTGAAATGGAACATAGAGTTAAGTGAATTTGGTTTAGAGTATCAGCCAAGGAAGGCAATAAAAGCACAAGTGTTGGCAGGCTTCATAGCAGAATGTACAATTAAAGGAGAAGACAAGGGAAAGGCACCAGAATGCCAAGCGCCAGAAGCACCAGTTCAACCCTCCACCTCCTCTAGCCACCCACCCCAAATGTGTCGGTCGACCACAAATGATGATATGGGTCGATCGACCAAAAACGATAATGATGGAGAATGGCAACTATATGTCGACGGCTTGACCGTGAAAGATGGCGCAGGTTCAGGAGTGTTGCTCATATCACCAGAAGGAGAGGAATACCAGTATGGCTTGGCATTTGGCTACCCTTTGTCAAACAATGCAGCAGAATATGAAGCGTTGATTGCAGGTTTGGAGATTGCAAATAGGATGAAAGCCAACAATTTGAAAGTTTTTAGCGACTCTCAGATTGTAATAAAGCAAATCAATGGCGAGTATGAGGCCAAGAAACCAAGCTTAGTAGAATACAACAAGAGAGCTCAGGACCTCTGGAGCACATTCGGCAAAATCACTATACACCAGATCCCAAGGGACAAGAACACTCGTGCTGATGCACTTTCAAAACTAGCATCCGCCAATGTGGAAACAGCGAGAGGAAAAGTGTTCAAGGAAAATATGGAGAGGCCAAGCTACATGAGAAAAGCCCAGGTACTGAGCATAGTAGAAGAGGTGGAGCCGAATTGGAAAACTTAAATTGAAGACTACCTACGAGGCGTTCGACCACTTTTGGATCCAAAGGAGGCGCTGGCCAGACAAAGGAGAGCCGCTAGGTACGTCCTAGTTGACGGGGTTTTGTACAAGAAGTCCTTCACTCTCCCCCTCTTGATATGCCTAGGTCCGGCAGAAGCAGATTGGGTCCTAAGAGAAATTCACCAAGGAGTCTGCGGAAACCATATGGGAGGGAGATCGCTCGCCCAAAAACCTTTGAAACAAAGAACTATTGGCCAACAATGAGAGCTGATGCGGTCAACCTTGTGCAAAAATGTGTCAAGTGCCAAGAATTTGCAAAAGTCCCAAGACTCCCAGTAGAAGAACTAAATGTGATTAAGGCAGCCTGGCCCTTTGCCATGTGGGGAATGGACTTGATTGGCCCCCTACCAAAGGCCCCAGGAAATTTGAAATTTGCAATCGTTGCTTGTGACTACTTTACAAAATGGGTAGAAGTAGAACCTTTGCCAACCATTAACCAAGAGTCAGTGGAAGATTTTCTATGGAAAAATATTTTTTGTGGATTTGGACTGTCAAACGCCATAGTGTCAGATAATGGCCTCTAGCTACAAGCTCAACACATCCAACACATAGTGTGAGAGGTTCCATGTCAAGCTTATAGCCAGCTCTGTGGTCTACCCGAAAACAAACGAGCAAGTAGAATCAATGAACGCCAAAATTTTGTCAGCACTCAAGAAAAAGCTAGAAGCCAAGAAAGGAAAATGGGTGGAAGAGTTTTATGATGTTTTATGGGCCATAAGGACTACCTCCCACACTGGTACGGGAGAGACACCATTCAACTTGGCGTTCGGCACAGAGGCTGTGGTACCAGCTGAAATGGGCGTATACACGTTCAGGACGTCCTCTTTGTTCGACCAAGAAAAAAAAAAAAAAGAGCTCCGGACTAATTTAAATCTACTTGAAGAAACAAGGGAAGCAGCTCAGTTGAGACAAGCAAATAGAGCTCAACAAGTCAGGCAATACTATAACCAGCGCGTTCGACATAGGCAATTTCAGGTTGGAGACCTGGTACTAAGAAGCTTTGCAGCTAGTAGACCCACCTCCGAGAAGAAGAAGATGTCCCCCAACTGGGAAGGACCCTACCAAGTCACACATGTGGTGGGGGAAAAGAGCTTACAAACTGCAAAGGATGGATGGGACCCCAGTACCAAGAATTTGGAACGCGATCCACCTGAAGAAGTACTACCAATAGGTTGTAATAGGAAAGTACCTTGTCCCAAAAATCAATGAAAGTCTTGTACACATCACCCCCTACTGATGTTTTAAGTTCCATTTTGAAAAAGTTTACTCTAAAAATCTCCTTGTACTCAAATTCCACCAAAATCAATGAGAAGTTACACTGACCCAGGCAAGCAGTCGCCGGGTAGATTTCCTACATATCCTGCAAATATTTTGTATGAAAAAAAAAAGGCGAACGACCAACGTTACGCTTAACAACGCCCGCAAAAGGGCTCAACGCCAGCAGGTGGGGCGATCGACGAAGATCCAACCCCGACTTAGCATGGCCCCCGACTTGTGGACGGTCGCCAAGAAGCGATCCCTGCACAAGTACAGAAAGTAATGAACGCCCACAAAGGGCTCAACACCAGCAGGCGGGGCGATCGGGAAAGACCAACCCCGACTTAGCATGGTCCCCGACTTGTGGGTGGTCGCCAAAAAGCGACTCCTACACAAGTACGGAAAGTAATGAATGCCTCCAAGAGGCTCAACGACGAACCCCCTCGAGGGACCCAACGCTCGCGGGCTAGCAACCAGCACACACTGATCTTGACCCAACACGACCTCCCATAACTAGTCGATCGACAAAAACTGAAAAAAGGGGGGAACTCCCGCTAATAGAACAACCAAGTAGACGCCCACCAATCCTATATGGACGCCAAACACAATGATAAAAGTTGAAAAGAGTCAAACGACCACCAATAACTTGACTAGCCACGACGAAACTCCATTAAAGCTCAACCACATAAGGAGCGGATGACAACGATCAATTTACATCGAACAAAGGGGAGCTCAGAATCCAAGAAGAGCTCGAAATTCGAAAATTCAAAGATGGGAGGGAAAACACATGAAATTCGAAATTTGGAAATTTGAATCATCTGCCCAAAAACCCCTATAAATACCAGTGTAGAAACCCATGGAATCACAACTCAAAGCTCTTCCCCATTTACAAACTTTCCATTACTTTTCCTTCCCCTTCCATCCTTGAATCCCTCCCTCCTTCACACCTTAACTCCAAACAATGAGGAATCTCCCACCTTTGCCGGAAATCCAGCTCACCGACGACGTAACAGGAGTAATCGAAATTTTGGAGGGAATTGTGGGGATCACATACCCAAACCGACACTACTTACCGATGGATTTGATGATGCGCACCCTATGCATGATCTACATTGGCAGGGTGAGCCAGTGGGACCAGGATGCAGCAAGACATCTCATGAAATGGTTAGGCATAAGAGACTTCCCATTGACACAAGAAGAAATCATGAGCGTTCTACAACAAACTGAAGTGGTAGAGGAACTCATGGTGTAGGGTCTGATGCACCAAGTGCCAAGGGAATTTCCCGTCGCGACTGACCAATTGCCAAAACCCCATTCGTACTTATATGTGAGGCACGGAGACCCACCCATGACTGTCACCTTCACCAGCAGCATTCTCAAGATAGCGATCGCCAACGCGGATGAAATTCAACAACTCATGGTCACGGCTAGGTATTGGGCGATACCCCAAAAGGGCATCACAAAACACCGGTGGAATTCCAAGCAACGGAGGACGACCCGTCGTCTGTAAGAGCGCGGTCAAAGTGGCTCGCTGAGAATTCATGGGCACGTCCAGTCACCACCTATGCCCCGATGAGAGTCCTTAGCTTTAACGCTAGGGGGGCAGCAAATCCCGCCTTTGAGCTAATCGTGGACGCGCTCAGAAACGAACACCAACCAGACCTTATGATCATCACCGAAGTAAGGGTCTCTGGTGACCGGGCTAGCGCCATCAGAGAAAACTTGAGTAAGTTACTAATATAATCTACTGATGTTTAGTTGTCAGAATTTAGTTGTCACAAGAACTCGGGCGATAAACTCGCCCACTATGTAAAGGCCCCTAAAGCCTAATTTTCCAAAAAAGAACGGAAGAAATTTTATGTTACAAGCAACATCTCAACTTTTCATCATACGGGCAAACGTTCAAATTATTCGAAGCGCACGTAAAAAAGGGTCGATCGACCCGAAATACAAACATCACCCGAAACACCTGGAGCAGTCGACCGCCCGAGCCATCAAGAGCGGTCGACCGCCCAAGGATACCCTATGTGACAACCGCCCAAATCACCAAAATGGTTGATCGCCCAAGAAATAAACAAAATAGCCAAACACTTAAATACCATTCAAGTTCAAAAGAGGGGTGCATGTCCAATTACTAAGAACGAGCAAACGCCCAAAGAGTATAGTACATACCATATCCAAGAGTGGGTCGCGCACCCGAACATCCATAATACACAATAAAAAGGATCGCACGACCAAAACCAAGATTCCGAATAACAAAGTTCTATAGTATGGGGCAATCGCCCAACATGTGACTACATCACAATAAATACAAGAAATCAACAAGCCTAAGAAAACTATCCACCTCACGGCTCACGAACACCAACATCTTCGACCCGAGAGGGAAGGGCAGAGAGACCGGCGGAAGCAGATGCCACAACAACATCGTCAACAAAGACTTGGTCGGCAATATCATCATTGCGAGCAAGCTCATCCTGTGCCACACGAAGCAAGTCGTCAGTGGTAAACTCTTGCTTAGAAGGCAAGATCAAAACATCACAAGCAAGAGCCTCCGCTACCTCGGAAGTCTTGCCACCAACTGCGACATCACCTCCCTCAGCACTCTCAGGAGGAGTATCAAGGAGGTTACACACTCTCTCTCTACTCTCTATACTTTTTGTCTCTACACTTTCTGAAACCCTAAACCCAAAACCAGATCTAAATCTAGATCTCTGACTTAGGCATCGGAGTTCAAACGGGGGACCCCAGCCCCATCGCTCCTAACGCCTGTTCTTTAGTGTTCTCAGGCTACGTTGGAAGCTCCTCTCCACCGTCAGTGGACCGGCGACTTGGTGCCCGCAACATTTAAATTTTCATTTCTACATTTATTTTCAATTTGTTAGAATTTAATTAATTAAAAGTTTTCTTTATTCTCCTTTATTTCCACGTGGATATGCCTCAGATGCCATCTGTGCTATCCATTTCAAGTGTCATCATGCATCAGCAGCTCCTCACGCAACTTGACGACGTGTGCAAGACAAAGCCGTATTTCCGTCCATAAAAGTCCCAATTTGGCTAAACCTGTTAACGTGTGATCCTTATTTGATAGTTTTGAAACGTTTAATCCTGATTTGTCAAAACCGTCCCAATCTAGGTATTTATCAGAGATTATTTTTATCATTTACGAAAAAGGTTTAAAAAAAATTCCCCTTTCCTTGAAATTTCTTTTCTTCGCCACTTGTATTGAATATTTATCAACCGCTTGCACTATTCAGTAATTTTCAACGGTAGACTCGTTCAGGAATCAGGGGATAATTTCTTTTTGCTTTGGAGATTATAAGGAAGACCGTTCCAGGATATTTCAGTAATTAACTAAAAATTAAAAAATTAACTTGAAAAATACGTTTTGAAGATCCGTTGTCCGTAAAAGGAAACAAAACAAAAACGATTTTCAAAAGACACCAAACAGAAAAAGCCATCCTTCAAATTTCTACTCTCTCTCTTCTCTTCACTCTTTCAAAATCCCACTTCTTTTCCCTTTCGTTTTTTCCATTCTTCATTTATCGGACATAAATTGAAATAAAAAAAAAGGGGAAAAATGTTTGAGCCCCAACATTTCGATTTGCAAGACAATTCGGGTTTCGGGGACCCCAAATCCTGGCTTTCAGGCGATAACGGCATCAGCGACTCCCCAACTCACCATCGAACTCAGTCCTCACTCGCTAACTCAGCCCCCGGTAACGGGAATGTCGATCGTGTCCTCTACAACGATCTCGTCGAGATGATCCCTCTCGTTCAGTCCCTCATTGTAATTGTCTCTCTTCACTTAATTTTACTTCTTTTTTCCTTTCAAAGTTTATTTTTTGAAATTAAAGAACGGAAAGAAAGTGAAAAGAAAATGGTTTGGATAATTGTTCTATTAATCTTGCCATGAATTCGAAAAAAGATGTCTTTTTTAAACTTAATTTGTCTTTTTTTTTCTAATTAATTAGGAGAGGAAAGCAAACAGTTCATTTACAAGACGTGGTTCGATTATATATACCAAGACGCCTTCAAGGGACTCCCTTTCGCGAAAAGTAAGATTTTTTTTTCTTTTACTTAATTAATCCATAAAAAGTTATCTTTACTTGTTTTAATCAGTATATTTGGAATGACTCGAAAATTTGTGGAATTGGTATGTATTGGTTGTATTCTCATGTTTTTCTTTATAATGTTAGTGAAACACTGGAACTAGAGGTTGTGAAACACTCTAACTTTATTAGGAAAAAATTTATTTTTCCTTTTGTTTTTGGTTCACATGGCAAGTTCTTGTGATTTACTGATTGTGTATTTGATTATATATTTTACATAATGAATCAAATTTAAGTCTTTATGTATTATACGAGCATTTAAGTGGAAATTATGTGTATTATTGTACTGATTGACTATATTTTGGTGCTTTTAATTATGAAGCCTACTGATATAAAAGGGAGGAATGCAGCTCAATCGATTCCCGTGAGAAAGAAAAAGGACCAAATTGACAAGAATGGCAGTAATAATGACGATGGTGATGCCTTCTCAATCTTTTCCTCGAGGTCTTTGTCGTGTGAAAAAGAAAACGAGGAGTTAGTTGCATTGAGGGAACAAGTAGAGGATCTGCAAAGAAAGTTGCTGGAGAAAGATGAGCTTCTGAAATCAACAGAGATTTCAAAGAACCAAATTAATGATGTTTATGCAGAGCTTGACAAATTCAAGCAACAAGCTGCAGAGAAGGATTCTATATTTAAATCTATTCAGCTACAACTCTCTGATGCCAAGGTATATACCTGCCATGCCTTTCTCCTTGTGTCTTTTAATTAATTTCGTATTGTTAAATTTTGATGCTTTCATGGCTGCAGCGAGACTTTTATTTAGACATGAAGTTGGAGCTTGTGTGGATTTATTTTCATTAGTTGTAAATTTATAGTATTTTCTTAGAGAATGTTAGGGTGGGAAATTATTCCTTAATTGGCATAGAAAAAGCAACCACGCCCACAAGAATTAACTTATTGCTGGAAGAATTTGAATGATTTTGTATTTGTTGTTTGTTTAATTGGTTGTTGAAATACAAGTTTAGTGTCTGATCATATTAAGATTTAAGGGGTTTAGCTACGTTCTCTCTTGAAGGCCTCTCTCCTTAGCGAAGCTATTGACTATGAATTCAGTTTAGCGTGTGATTTAGGGGTCGTTTGTTTGCTCCGAAATGTAGATATATATGAGTATCATTGATTATAGGGGTTTCCTGACTTCTAATTACCTATGATTACTACTGAATTGAAATGTGTATGTGAAATGTATTGAGTGCAAAATGTTTCTTGTTCTTATATCATCATCGATAAATATACTTTTCCTCAGATTAAGCTTGCAGACAAGCAGGCTGCCTTGGAAAAGACACAGTGGGAGGCAATGACATCTAAGCAAAATGTGGAGAAGCTGCAAAATGATATAGACTCCATGCAAGGAGAATTTTCATCATTTATGCTGTTATTAAATGGTTTGACAAAGAATAAAGCCTCTACACAGGCTGAAGATTATGATATAACACCGTACCATTTGGATCATCTCCCTTATATAGTAAGCATACTATCATCTTTCTAATATCAAGTTTATTTAACTTAACTTTTCCAAGCTTTACTTGTTAAGTTGCATTGTTGGAAAAATATCAAATGATTATAAATTGTAGAAGAAAATAGAAGTTCGAATATCGACTTTTCTGCATTACTTGCTCTCATTTTTGGTTTTAGTTTTATATTACTTGCTAATAGCATTAATAAGGGCTTCTTTTCTATGATTTAATTATTTTCTATTCATGGGTTTTGATTCTTTTGGATATGCCTTAAGAGGTGAATGGAAGTACATTCTTATTTTCAGGCTGATGTCTGGTATTCTTAAGCAAAGATTGTTTTTTTGTACTGATAAATTGAGGAATTATTGTTTCTCATGTTTAGTTATGAAATATTCACTGGTGTTTTATAGGATTACATAGATGAAAAGGAGACAAAGAAAATGGAAGAAGCAAGGCAAGCTTATGTTGCTGCTCTTGCTGTTGCGAAAGAGAGGCAAGATGAAGAATCTCTTGCCGCTGCAGCCAGAGCAAGGTCATATCTGCAATCCTTTCTTTTCAGATCGGAAAGTGTCGAAGAAAACAATTTAACAATTTTACAAGCTTGAAGTGCTTGACACGAGATCGTTGATGTATTTGGCACTATCAGTTTCACACTGCATTATTTATGTATTTTATGCCATGGTCTTATGTCTATAATTTTACGGGTTTTTGTTTTCAAATGTTTAATATATGCTCAGGTGTCTGTATGGTTTAGTGAAAATCTCCACAAAGCAACTGCTTTC
Source organism: Corchorus olitorius (assembly GCA_001974825.2). Taxonomy (NCBI): domain Eukaryota; kingdom Viridiplantae; phylum Streptophyta; class Magnoliopsida; order Malvales; family Malvaceae; genus Corchorus; species Corchorus olitorius. The sequence goes on along the minus strand of AWUE01019621.1, from coordinate 14,168 downwards.
GGTGTCCCAGTTTTGCTATCTTGTTCTGTATTTAGAGGTGGACTATTTCTTGATCCCTTTTGCTGCAAAATAATAACTGAACACTTGATTGTCGCTCTCATTAAAGGCCGGCAAGTAATCTAACTACCATGGCTTAGCCTGCCTCAGCCTCACCATTTGGCCGCTGTTGCTGCAATTTTCGCTTAAACTTGTTTTTGCTTGATGCTAATATTTGTCTCCGTTATTTCTTCTTTTGAAAGTTGAGGCAAGAGAACATGGAATATTCATTTGTTTAAGCAGAAGTGTGATTTTCGTCTGCTTCAAAGCTTTGAGATAGTCGGGGGGGGTTTTATTTTTAAATTTAAAAATTACTCAGTGAGCTGTGAGCTAATTGAAACTTTATACATCAATCAGGTTTCCTCTTTTAATTTGAAGAAAGGGGACAATAGGTTGAGGGCCTTCTGTTTGTGCTGCTAAAAATGGATCCAGGGGCTGGTTTACATGGGCAAGATGCATGTGTTCTTTTGAATGAAAATGCCGAATTTTGAGGCTTATTTATGGAAGTTTGGGATTTGATCCTAATATAAGTATGGTGAAATGATCTAACCAAAGATTGCAGAGGGTATATGGTCAGTCAAAAGAGGATAATAAGAAGTGGTTATTTGGCTCAAATGGTTTGCCACTTGTTTCCGTTATCCAAGTTAAGTTTGGTGAATGAAAATAATTATTAAGAGAGAGCTTTTACCTTATATATACTGAATATAGTTTTTTTTTTTTTTCGTACCGATACTGAATATAGTTATTATAGAGGATTAATGATTCATAGTTAATAAGTATAGAGGATTAATGATTTGGGTCAATATCAGAAAGGGCCTTGTTCTTCATTGGGCTCATCCCCTGAATCTGATTTTGCGCATTTGCACTTGCTGACTTCCTACCCATACCATAAGTTCCTGAACTTATTTAGAAAATTTAGTTTGTAATCAAATTAAGGCCATTACAAACAACTCAAGTTTGATTTTGTTTATACCATGATTTACACCCAGGGTAATCATGTAATTGCTCAAAAGGATGGCCACGATTTAATCCTCTAAAGTCCTATGGATGGTTGGATTTAGTCCACCCTAGGCCAAATTCAACAAGGAAAGAGTTGAATATTGATTTAATTTCCTTAATTACTCCCAAATTACTTATGGAAATTATGAAATTAAATGAATTAAATGACTTCAAACAGCAAGACCGCCCCATTTTACTCCAAGAATTGGGTTTGACCGGTCTAGGCCATTAAAACCGGATTTGGGCCCTCCCGGGTTAAACTTTTTACAAGTTTTCAATTAAGGACAATAGGATTAGGGTTTCGAAATTGAGGTTGAAGATGAATGAATTTGGCAACATGTCTTTTATTAAAGTTGTTCCAAATATTATGAAGAACACTCTGTCCAAATTTCAGCTCATTCCGAGCCCGGAAGAAAACTTGCATTTTGTGCAATTAAGGACAGAATTCAATCCCGAGACATTTTTTGCATGGCGATTTCACCAATTGGCACAATAACTTGGTTTTCATGTAATATTGATGCTATTTGGAGGAATTTAGCCATGTTTGTCCATTTTCATAACTTTTCACTTTTGTTCAATTAAGGACAGTATGGCTAAATTAGCTCGGTTTAAGCCATTGCCTTAATCGATTTTTCATGATTTTGTCATATGATCATGGTGATATGATATTTAGCCTAATCCCATGTCCAATTGATTAAGTTTAAAGTTTCGTGGCATTTGGAATCCGTTTCAGCACCATTTGGCTCCTCCGCACTTGGTTTTCCACCCCTGCTTGCTGCACCGAGACTTTTGGAGCCAATTTAATTCAAAATTCAGTAATTAATTGTGATAATTATCACAATTAAGAGGCAAAAACGTGGTGGACTTTCTCTTGGCTGTTTTGGTGGAATTTTCCTTAATTAAAGGGATTTACATCAGGAATTAAATTCAGAAGATAATGCAGAATCAAGAGGGAGTTAATCTGGACCGTCGGATTGCATCTAACCCTAGGAGGCCGGCCCCTATATAAAGAGAGCAGCCTCCAACGAAATGAGTCTCCAAGAACCTCTCAAAAAACCTCTCCTCAGAGTAAAACACTTGCCCAGTGCAAATCAATCAAGCCCAGTGCTTCTTTTATCATTTTTTCCAACAAGTCTCAGAGCTTTCATCTTTATTTCTCAATATTGTTCATCAAGTTCTTCACTTGATTTTATTTTTATTATTATCAATCTTGTTCTTACAAGAAATCTCTTGTATTTACTTTTCATTTGCAATCAAATAACAAAACCTTGTTATTTTTCCTTTCATGAATCAAGAAAATATCCTTTTTTACAGCAATCCTTTTATGTTTTCTGAATCTGGAATCAATGATTTAAACACGCTTGTGTGACTTTGATTCAGGACTCGCAACTCGTTTGATTTATTTTATGTTTGCTGCACTCCAAGCAATCTTTTACTTTACTGCACTTTTTCTCAATTTTTACTACAAAATTGAACTTTTATTTTTACTTGCATCTTTTTCTCAATTTTTAAGACAAAATTGATCTTTTAATTTTCATCGCACTTTTTATCAATTTTTGGATAAAATTGATTGGCACGCTCGGTACCCTTTCACCAAGAACTCCAAAGAGATTTTTTGGCGCGAACAGATTTATACCCAATTGGGCTCTTGATGTGACTAATTAAACTAGTCACATAATCTGTTGCAAAAAAAAAAAAAGAACTAGTCACATAATCATTAGTATCTATATCTATGTACTTCAATTATTCTCGAATAAGAATGTCTTCAGATTTAGCCATATGTATTAGAATATTAGAATTGATTGAAAGAGAAGAGCAAAAAGTGTTGATTACAAGTGATTCTTCATCCTTATATACAGAGGATGTCCTTGATCATAGCTAACAAATTAACTGACTTAGTAACTAACTTCAACTAACTGATTAACAATCAACTATCACTTGATTGAAACTACACCGTTTCATACTAACTAAAACTATGTTGTTTCATACTCTAATACCCCCCTTCAAACTGGAGTATATATGTTTAATATGCCCAGTTTGGAGAAGGCAGCAGCAAAGTTGGTAGATGATAATCCTTTGGTGAAACAGTCAGCAAGTTGCTGTTTGGTGGAAACTGGAAGAAGGATGATTAAGCCTGATTGAATCTTTTCTCGAACAATGTGACAATCTATCTCTATGTGCTTACTTCTTTCATGAAATGTAGGATTTTGAGCAAGGTAGATGGTTGATTTGTTGTCACAAAAGACTGGAGTAGTTGAAGGCATGAGAGAAATTTTGAAGTCCACAAGAAGATAGTTGATTCATTGTATCTCACAAGCTGTAGATGCCAAAGCTCTGTATTCAGCTTCTGAGGAGCTTCTGCTGACAGTGTTCAGTTTCTTAGATTTCCAGGAAATCAATGGAGTACCAAGGAAAATGCAGAAGCCTGTAATTGACTTTCTAGAATCAACACAAGTACCCCAATCACTGTCACTGTATGCAGTGAGTTTCAAAGCATTATCAACAGGGAAGAAAAGACCTTGTCCTATGGTTCCCTTTAGGTATCGTAGAACTCTATGTACTGCAACTAAATGATCATCTGTTGGCTTGTCAAGAAACTGTGCAAGCTGCTGGACAGCAAAACTTATGTCTGGCCTTGTTGTTGTAAGATATTGCAATTTTCCAATGAGTTTTCTGTACTTAGTAGAATCTTCCAAAGGGATTCCTTTATCTTTAGATAACCTTATATCAGGTAAAATAGGTGTAGGCACTAGTTTAGCATCCAAAAATTGTGCTTCCTTTAGAAGATCCAATGTATACTTTTTCTGACAAAGATTAATGCCTTTATCAGTCCTAGCAACCTCCAAGCCCAGAAAGAATTTGACTTCTCCCAAATCCTTAATGGTAAACTCATTATGCAGAAATCTCTTAACATCAAGCACTTCTTCAAAACTATCACTTGCAATAATGCAATCATCCACATAAACTAGAAGAGCTGTAAAACTAGTTTCAGTACTCTTGATGAAAAGAGAATGATCAGCTGAAGATTGTTTAAAACCATAAGATAACAGAGTTGTAGTCAATTTCATATTCCATTGCCTACTAGCCCGTTTCAAGCCATAAAGAGATTTGATTAATCTGCAAACTTTATTTGGTTCTGCAGAATATCCTTCAGGAGGCTTCATATATACGTCTTCTTCTAAATCTCCATGCAAAAAAAACATTGTTTATATCTAACTGTTGTAAATGCCATCCTTTAATAGCAGCTAAGGAAAGTAATAATCTAACAGTAGTCATTTAGCTACTGGACTGAAAGTGTCAAGGAAATCAATACCTTCTTGCTGTGTATATCCCTTTGCTACTAATCTGGCTTTATATCGTTCAATTGTGCCATCAGCTTTTCTTTTAATTCTGTAAACCCATTTGCAGCCTATAGCAACCTTTCCTTTTGGTAAATCAACTAACTTCCAGGTATCATTTTTCTGCAGGGCTGTAATTTCTTCTTGCATAGCATGTTGCCAATTAATATCTTGTGCAGCCTCTTTATAAGATTTGGGCTCGACTTGTTGATCCAGTGCAACAGAAAAAACCTTATGCTACAAAACGCTCTAGACCATCTGAAAAGGATGGGACTTAAACCATCCAACCTAACCCGAAGCGTTTGCTACTTAGTTGAGAGTAAGTAGAAACATGATCCAGAAAATTAGGACTTGTTCTGGTAGATGCAGCTGCAGAACATTTGAAGTTAACTAGGTAAGGTGGTTTTGTTTTGATTCTAGTGCTTCTTCTGAGCTGTTGTTGTGGTTGATTTATGATTTGTGTTTCATGGTTTTCTGGCAGAAGAGGTGCAAGTAATGATTGAGAAGGATTCGATGTTTGTGTTTCTGCAATTTCTGTATGAACAGAGTGAGTGTCTTCAAGAATTGGACAAACAGGTGGAAGGCTTTGAACATCATGAGGACTGGTACTGTTGTTTCCAGTTTGATAATGCTAAGAAATAGCATTATTGTGGACTAAAACCTCTTCATCTTGAAAAGAGTTGATATTTTGTATATTTGGTAAAACTGTTGTCACTGGGCTATCTACAATTTGAAGAATGCTAGAATTTCTATTCTGCTGTTTGTTAGTAATCAAAGAAAAAGGGAAAATGTCTTCATAAAATATGACATCCCTAGAAAGAAATATCTTGTGAGTGTCAAGATCATACAATTTATAGCCCTTAACAGTAGGATTAAAACCAATAAAAATAGTCTTAATACTTCTGGATTCAAATTTATTTTTAATATTAACATGGTTTGATGCATAAGCAAGACATCCAAAAACTTTAATATGATCAATGGGAGCTGGTGTACTATATAATGCTTCATAAGGAGAGAGATTGTTGATGACAGGGGTAGGCATGCGATTTATTAGAAAAACAGAATGTAGAACACACTCACCCCAAAAATATATAGGTAATTGAGCTTGAAATCGCAAAGCTCTAGCCACATTAAGAATGTGTTGATGTTTCCTTTCTACCACACTGTTTTGTTGTGGTGTCTTTACACAAGATGTTTGATGGATTATCCCTTTGGCATTAAAGTAATCAGGAATATTAAATTCCTGACCATTATCAGACCTAACACACTTAACAGTAACATTAAATTGAGTAAAAACAAAAGTAATGAAATTCTGCATTAAAATGCGAGCTTCATATTTGTATTTCATCAAAAACACCCAAGTATATCTGGTAAAATCATCAACAATAGTTAGGAAATATCTATGTCCTCTAAGAGTAGGAGCATAGTTATCTCCCCAAATATCAATATGAATGAGATCAAAGGCAGATTTGCTTACAGTGCTACTAGTAGGAAAAGGTAATCTCTTCATTTCTGACATATCACAAACATTACAATTGTCAATGGAAGAAACAGAAGGAACTAAAGACTTTAATCTCACAAAGGAAGGATGACCAAGTCTTCTATGCCATAGAAAGGATTCTTCCTTATTACAAGAAACTGTATTTACAACAGAGGGAAACAAGTTTTGATTAGTAGCAAAAGCATCAGGTAAAAGCTTTTTGGAATTCAATTTGTAGAGGCCTTGATTGAGCTCAGCAGCCCCAATCATTCTCCATGGTCGAATTCCCTGAATCAGACAATGATTTGTTAAGACTATAATGCAGCAGTTTAAATTAGAGGCTAACTTACTAGCAGAAATAAGATTGAAAGTGAATTGAGGAACATATAAAACATCATGTAAAACTAAAGCATCACTTAACCTAATTGTGCCTATGTGAGTAACCTGAACTTTAGACTTATTAGGTAAATGCACAAAGACATCATGAACAGGCTTAACAACATCAAAAACACTTAAAGAACAAGTGATGTGATCAGTTGCTCCAGTGTCTAAGATCCATTCACTAAAGGATATGCTAACAATATTGGAAACATTTAATGAGATATGACTATTTATATCACAATCATGATAAAAAGAACCTGAGAAGGATGGATTTGAAGTCCTTGAAGAACTAGGCATGGTGACAGCATTTACTTGATGAGTACTTCCTGGCATGCCCTGAATCATCAGCATTAATTGATCATATTGCTCTTTAGTGAACTGATATGCCACTGGTGAAGGTGCAGGAGTCTGATATGTAGGATAAGAAGAAACTTGCTCTTGTTGAATATCTACAGAGGGAAAAATTGCCATGGATTGAACTTGATCTTCAACTGTTACTGCATTTGCAAAACCTTGATGAGAGGCTGGCTTCTTGGAATTACGAGCATTGTAGTTAGCAGGGTACCCATGTTTCTTATAACACTTATCAACAGTGTTCCCTTCTTTGCCACAAAAAGAACACATGGGCCTTTTGGAGTTGTTTAAAGATTTCTTGGGCACAGGACCACCCTTAATTGCCATTGCAGTTATTTCAGAGGAATTTGGAACAGAAAAGATAGGATTAGAAACCATTGTAGATCTCTCTTGTTGAATAACAAGAGAGTAGGCCTTATTCAGAGAAGGCAAAGGATCTAGAAGCAAGATCTTGGGTTTTGACACTAGCATAAACCTCAGAAAGACCTTTGATGAAGACAATGACTTGATCATTATCATGAAACTCTCAGACCTTCTTGGCCAAAGAACAAGAACAGATTGGAGCACAATTACAAGCAGTAATGGGACGCAATATATTCAACTCATCCCAAAGGACCTTCAATCGTGTGAAATAGTCATGAACAGACAAAGAACCTTGAGTAGTATTATAAATCTCACATTGTAAATCAGAAATGCGAAAAGAATTTGTCTGGGAAAACCTAGACTTCAAATCATTCCAAATATCATAAGCAGACTCTAGCCAAATGATGGACTGAGCAATTGAAGGAGAAACTGAATGTACCAACCAAGAAATCACTAAATTGTTGCAACGTTGCCAAGCAGGAAACAGGAAATGATCTCGAGCAGGAGTTGGCAGCGATCCATCAATCAAATGAAGCTTATTCTTAGTAAGCAACGCCATTTTCATGGCTCTTTCCCAAGAGTGATAGTTGGGACCAGTAAGAACAGTAGAAACAAGAACAAGAGTTGGATTTTCACAAGCATGGATGTAATAAGGACTATCTTCAAGCCTTGCTGAAGATGCCATTGAAAAGAAAAAGAAAGGAACAAAAAAGAAAGGAAAAAAAAAGAGAAAGAAACCTGTTTGGTTTCTAGGAAAGTAAAGGAAAATCTGGAAAACAAACCAGAAAGAAGAAATAGAAAGCAGCGGAAAAGAAAAACAGAGAGAATTTCTCTGATACCATATTAGAATATTAGAATTGATTGAAAAAGAAGAGCAAAAAGTGTTGATTACAAGTGATTCTTCATCCTTATATACAGAGGATGTCCTTGATCATAGCTAACAAATTAACTGACTTAGTAACTAACTTCAACTAACTAACTAACAATCAACTATCAGTTATTGAAACTACACCGTTTCATACTAACTAAAACTATGCCGTTTCATACTCTAATAATATGAAAAGTTCATACTTACTGAATGTAAATTGAAGTTGTTCTTATCAATAATTTCAATCATATGATCAGGGGCTTAATGAGGTGTTAATCAAAGTATGAAGACTTTTTCAGTAAAAGATTAAAAAGTTAATCAGTGCTCTTCTTCCCCCCTCTTATTTAAGCCATTCACAATCAATTAATCGTTTTTAGATTACAATTACATAATTTACATTGGTAGGTGGGAAAGTGAAAGGATCTAGTGCTGCCATCATCAAATAGATTAGTCACTGGAATCGACAGAAAGCAACCCATGGTTAGGTGTCTCCTCCACTACTAGTTCCTCCAAAAATAAAAAAGGTGTATCCACAATCCACTATTTGTGATGCTGATGCTAGTGCCTTCTGATTAGTTCTTATCCAGAAGCATAGTGCCACCTTAAAATTTCTCCACCTTAAGTCTCAACTTTTATGCAATTAATATATATATGAAGCAATGAGTTTGCCTTTCTTTTCAAGTATTACTTACCTTGTTTTTGGTTATGAATGTACGACGTAGTAGTAGTAACTTCTAAAATTATATTTATACAACATCAGACTTCAGAGCTAATCGAATACAAAGAATCCGTGATGGAAGAATTGACAACTTGATATTCATACAACAATATTATCTTTTATTTTTTAAAAATATATATATATATATATAATCAATTTGAAGCTATATCCAGAATTAAATTGATCATCGAAAATAAAATAATATAATTGATTATGACTCGTATAATTTTAGTTTAAACCTTTAAATCGCAGTTATCTGTATCTATTTAACAGCTTACGACTAATCCTATTTAAGTCGAATCAACCCATTATGGTGGAAGACTCTGTTAATAATGATTTACTCCGTTCATAAGGCTCGAACCCGAGATTTAATTTGTTTAAGGCAGAATCGTATGATCTTTCATAAAATTCACACATCCAAGTAAGACATTACAACAACCAACATATATATATATATATATATATGTTGGCCACGTTCAAAGTTCAAACAAGCAATGCACTACATATATACTCTTTATGGATAATGTTCAAGTTGATTAAACTTCTTAATTTTATTGGGGGAACAAGTAAACAACTTAAGAAATGACGGAACATAAAGCATAATATTATTTTGTTTTCCTTGTTTTTGGTGTTAGAGATAAGCCTAATTTGCCGGTTGATTGATGATTCACTATATTCTGAGCAAAGGAATAGGCCGAAAGCTACAATTGGCAATAATTACAACAAATAGCTTAAGTAGATTATCGGCATTATAATTAAATTAAGCTCAAAATTGGCTTTCTTCCCTACCTCACCTAATTTGATATGACATCGTGGTCGTGGATACTTAGTACACTTTAAAACCTTTATATATACTGAGTTTACCAACCCAATTTATCCAAACATCTCAATAATCTTATCTTCGCAACTACTAGTTATTTTTTCTTAACATTTCTCAATGGATTATTATTTCTCTTCATTATTTTCCTTTGTGTTATCAATTAGCATAATCTGCAATGTCGCCCATGGATGCTTCACTTCCATTTTCAGCTTTGGCGATTCCTTGACTGATACAGGGAATTCACTTCAACTTTCACTTTCAGGTTCCACCAACTACTTTTCCCACTGTGATTTCCCTCCTTATGGAACAACTTTTTTCCAGAATCCAACTGGGAGATGCTCTGACGGCCGTCTGGTTATAGATTTCATTGGTATGTAATAATTAAAACAATATTAGCTTTTGACTTTGGTTATGTTTTTTCTTTTTCTATTTATGAATATGATATTGAAATAAGTTATATAATAATAGAAGGCATTACTTCTTTCCTGTTCATGTATATAATTCCTCCCGTCCATCCTAGGATATCGATTCAAAAAATTTGGTTATATTTAGTTGAGATATTAATATGTTTGGTTTGTTTTCCAGCGGAAGGTCTTGGACTGCCCTATTTACCTCCCTACTTGGAAGTTAAATATAAAAATGAAGGAACGGAAAACTTGCAGAAGGGTGTGAATTTTGCTGTGACGGGTGCTACAGCAGTCGATGATGATTTTTTCCAAGAGAGAGGAATCAGAAATCCTTCCACGAATGTTTCGCTTGGAGTTGAATTGGAATTTTTCAAGCATGTTTTGCCATCTCTTTGCTCATCTTTTTCAGGTAAGTTTTCTTGTCTGTTTGGTATAGGAAGGAAACAATGGGCAGAAAGAAATTACTATATAGTTTTGCCTTAATAATTGTTCTTTTGCTGCCTAACATTCATTCATAATTGTTCATTCCTTGATGAAAAAAGCACTGGAAATGGGGAGCATCGGTTGCTCTATGGGTCCTTCCTTTTGCATTTTGTCTCATTTCTTTTCGTTTTTTATTATACATATACAAAAGTTGTTATGAAAATTACTCTACTGTCCTAATTCCCAACTCAATTTGTCTTTAGTTTTAATTTTACCTTCTTTTTTAAACTAATTTATATTTGGACTTTGCTACACGCCCCTCAACTTTGTCACACACAATGTTCCCTCATGATGTGTCCATCATACGTCAGATCACATGTTACCATCTTATTGGTTCCAATATACCAATTATAAATTTTAATTTTTCTAACCCTTAAAATAAAATTTTAATTTTAATTTGGACTAAACTTAGTGAATTAGTTATATATTTTATTTCTAAAACCCTATAGCAATATTATTAATTATGGAATTTACCCTTAAAATAAAAATAAAATTTTAATTTGGGGTTAAACTTAGTGAAATTAGTTTTGTATTTTATTTCTAAAACCCTATAACAATATATTATTAATTTTGAAATTTACCCTTAAAATAAAAATAAAATTTTAACAATTTGGGGCTAAACTTAATAAAATGAAGGCTAAACTTAATAAAAAGAATAAAAATAGAAAAAAGAAGAGAGAGAGAGAGAAGACACGTGCCTAACGTGTGATGGACACATCAGGAGGGAACATTTTGTGTGACAAAATGAAGGGACAAGAAGAATTATTCTTTATGTTTATAATCTTTTAGAAAATGTTCACTATTCAATTAAAATTTGAATTTTAAGGTTTGCCAATTATTTCATAGGCTAATTGTTCAAATTGGTCTGTAACCTTTGCGAAAATACTTGAATAAGGATCTAATCTTCTAATTTGATTAACGTTGCAAAATCGACTCAAATCAGTCCCTAGTGTCAAATTGACAGGCTGATAAACCCTAAAACATTAGAGATTGATTTGAGTTGATTTTGACTTTAGTGACTAATTTAAACTGATTTTGTAACGTTAGGAACTTAATTAACCAAATTAAAAGGTTAGACCCTTATTTGGACATTTTCTCAAACATTATGGACCAATTTGAGTAATCAGCTTATTTTATATTATTATTATTATTATAATTATAATAATAATAATAACAATAATTATAATAATAATAACAATAACACAATAATGGTGGTAGTAGAAATTTATCTAATAATTTCTCAAATCGTACAGATTGCAAAGAGATGCTCCAGAACTCATTGATTGTTATGGGAGAAATTGGAGGAAATGATTACAATTATGCATTCTTGCAAGGGAAAAAGGTCGAGGAGATTCGAGAGTTTGTTCCTCTTGTTGTTAATACCATAACTTCAGCAGTCAACGTAAGAATAAGAAAATCACTAGTACAAGTTTATCATCAAGTAAAATCTTCTCATTTTTTTTTGTTTCAAAAAAAAAGAACCATGATTATAATGATCCCACATGTTAATTAATAATTATAACAAACTTGACAATTATTAATGGTACATATATGCATGCTGCAGGAGCTAATCAAGTTAGGGGCAGTGACATTTTTGATCCCAGGGAACTTTCCAATTGGATGCTCACCAGCATATCTATCATATTTCCAAGGTTCAAATCAGGAAGAATATGATCCCTTAACAGGTTGCTTAACATGGCTGAACCACTTCACCCAATACCACAACCAATTGCTTCAAACAGAACTTGATCAAATCCGCCAGCGCCATCAACATGTCAACATCATCTACGCAGACTACTACAACATTTCAATGCCTTTTTTCCAATCCCCAAACCAATTTGGTAATTAATTATTTCTATATCAATAAGTTTAATTTATTTATTATAAATATAATATAGCTAGCAATGAATTTCATCATAAATCGTAATACCCAATCTGGGTTTGTCCAAAATGGTAAAACTTGAATTTACATAGACAAAAATTGTTGAGTTCGAGTAGAAGAAACTCCTATTAAGGATTAACGATTTGCCCTGATCTCGGAAATTAAATAACTTACCCCAAACTTCTATTTATAATCATCAAAATTAAGGATTCATGTAACATTTTCCATATATAATATACAATGTATTAATTGTATATCATACTTAATTTGTTGCAGGGTTTACAAAAACACTGAAAGCATGTTGTGGAAGTGGAGGTCCTTATAATTACAACTCATCGATGGAATGTGGCGATTCGTCGGTGAAAAGCTGCGATGACCCTTCTTCGTATATTAGTTGGGATGGTGTACATTTTACAGAAGCAACCTACAGATGGGTCTCCAAGGCTGTTTTACAACAACTTTTCACCATTCCTTCCATCCAAAGTTTGTGTCTTCCGTTGGCTATGAACATGAAATCTATTTTTAGTAGTTGGGAATATCAGTAGATCATTTGTTTATATGTTGGCATTTTGTTAAGGATTGCATTAATTCATCTATAACTCAAGCTTAAGGTTGATTGTGAATTGTACAGTAGTAGTATTTAAACTTTCCAATCACAACTTGTTGCATAACAATTAATATTCCAGCTGAAAATTATGTATATAGCTCTTTTATTATCCTTCTTTCGATTATTGAAAATTTGAATTTGTCGACAGAGCCATAAATTTAAAATAAAAGCTAGTGGTATTTTATATACTGACGAATTGATTTAAAAAGCTACCATATATATATATACATTACAATAAAGGCAGTTGTAAATGTCATTGAATTCAACCCATTAATTTCTTGATATATTATTTTTTCATTAGCTACAAATTTTTTGTTTCAAAATTTAAAATAAGAGGCAAATAGAATTTACTTCAAATCTACCATATTAAAGACAAATAAATATGCTTCTTTTTATTGATTCAACAAATAAATATATGCTTCTAAATAGTTCAAATAGGGAAAAAAATACTAATTCCGTCTCAACAAAATTGTCACCTATATTGACTTTTTCTTTGTTATAATTTTTTTTTTGAACTTCAACCTCATTTTATTTTATATTTACATTATTGATAAAAATATGATATCCAAAATATTATTCACAAACTCAAATTTTGTTAAATATATTTTGTAAGAATAATTAATTAAACTAAATTATTCTTTATACAGAAGTCAGTTTAAAAAGTACCTAAAAAAGTTTTAAAAAAATACTGACAATTTATTATTTAATTGACAAGAGGAGTAGTTGATATGGATTTGCTTAATAGAAACTTGATTTGATGATTGTTTTTTCAAAGAAGTTTTGACAAGAAGTTTTTTCAAAGAAGTTTTGCGATACATTTGTTTTGTTAAGCTACCAAAAGGAAGTTTGCACCTAATTTTTCTCACCAATCTATTATGTTTCCTTCCATTCCTCCTTGGTCCAGTGACATTGACATATAGGTTTATTTTGGTAACAAAATTTAGAAAGTCCTCATGCTATAGCAACTTGTTCAATTTTCTTTTTTTTTTTTGAAGTAAGCAATTTGTTCAATTTAAATCCTATACTATACTCTAGTTTCGCGATAATTGATCTCGTGACATGTAAGGACTTGATTTTTTTTTTCCAATTTCCTATAGTATAGGGACATAATTTACCAAAATTTATATGGACTAAATTGAACTAGTTCTTATAGTACAAGGGCTTCTCGAGTATTTTTACCATCTAATTTTGTGTAATGAAATGCTACCCTATGCAAATGCTATATTTATAAAATGATTGTATATTGGAGCAAACCATTGTTGGGTCCAACTTGTAAAAAACTTTATAAAAGGATTGTATATACCATTTCTTTATAAGAAATCTTCTCGAAGGGTCCCACTTGTAAAAAACTTTATGAGATCTCAACTAAAATATTGTTGTGAGATCAAAGCTAATTTCTAACTTGAATATAGAGCTAGTAATTTTTTTTTTT
>AWUE01019619.1:0-51564 GCA_001974825.2 Corchorus olitorius | reverse complement strand
CTCTCTTTTTATTTTAAACCTTGACTTTTTTTCGTCTAATTCAGAATAATTTGAATTTTTATTATAATTANATTTAAAGAATTTTTTTCAAGGTTACTTACATCAATTTCTTTATCAAAATAAGTTTAAATATTCAATTGTACGTGGTGTAACTTAAATTTCTTGATTTCCTTTAGTAAAATGCTTTTAATTGTTTGTTATACCGAAAATGCTTTCATATAAAGCTTGATGTTGATGAGTTTATTCCCTTGCATGCTTATGCTTCACTATTGAATTGATTGCACGAGCATCACATGGTTTCCTTGGATTTAAGTTTCAACCAAAAACTTTGATAGCAAATTTCCGTTCATAAGATGATACCTAGTAATTTTATTAATTTTATCTTCTCTCAACTCAAAGCTGTGGTTTGACATAAGACCTCGAGTCTTTTTATTACTATTATATTTTTGACCAAGTGGGGTTTTGATTGCTGGAAACACAAATTAAATCTTGGTTGAAATAGAGTTGGAAAAAAAACCATGGTTGTAATTGTTTGAGAGATAAAAGCTCTTGCTTTTCCTTTTAGAAAAAGAAAAGTAGCAGATCGAAGATTAGGGGGAGAGTGTTTTTTTTTTTTTTTTAAAATTAGGTTTCAAACAAAAGTGTAAGGGTTTTTTTTAATATATATGATAAATTCTTATTTTTATGTTATTGTGTTTCAAAAGTACTATATTAACTCTTATACATCTAAATTGTTTAAAATTTACAAGGGCATATTAGATCTTTACATTCAGTTTACGAATTTGTATATTTTTGTTTTCAGACCGATACCGGGATTCAAACCCTAGTTCTTAAGGATGAAAGGCAAGCATTCAACCATGCATGAATGGAACTTTTTTTTTTTAAAAAAAAAGACCAAAACTATAGCGAATAAAAGTTAGCCATAAATCAAGTCAGGTTAGTTGCATATTCAAAAAGGTGGGTGAGCTCTCTCCACTCACTGATAGAAGGCACCAAGTATGCTTCGTAGTCATTAGTCATATTGATTAATGTAAATCTAAAATAAATATAATTATGAATAAAAAATAATTTAATAGTTATTGCCAAAAAAGATAATAATTTAAAAGTAAATTATTAATTACAATATATTTCCATAATTTAAAAAAGTTTTATAATTAATTTACAATATCTTTCCATAATTAATAAATAAAAGTTTAATGACTAAAAAGAACACTAATTAAAAAATTATTATGTAATAATACGAAGGGTATTTCTGAAATTTCCCAATTAAGATTTTTGAGTTCGTGATTTTATATAGTAGTAAGATAAGATAGTAAGATTTGGCTAGAATCTGTCGTGATTTTGAGTTGCATAATTTTAGTTCCCTTCTATTCTAGAAAATAGATCTCACTTTAATTGAACAAAAATTCCAAGTTTAAGATCTTCAAAAGTAGAATTTCAAAGTCTAATCACTGAAATGCCTAAGTTCAAACTTAGGTTTTTAAACCCGATTTGACCAAATTGTACTTTCAAAAAATTAATAAATAAGAACAATTGAAGAACAAAACATTGTAATGTATACACATATCGTACTATATCAGATACTAAAAGTGTTGGAAGATTTATTGAAAGAGGATTAAATATTAGTATTTGGGTAAATGTAAGTCTTGGAAAATCAAAGGGAAGGATGTTAATTATAATACTCCGTACTAGACTAGATGAGATATATGATATATCATCAAAAAATAAAAGAATGATAAACATGGTGTGTGTGAAAAAAATTGAGAGACAGAAGAGAAATCAGAATCTCAAGCATTGAAAACGAACAGAAAGAGCCTTGTTCTTCCTAGGGCTCATACCCTCTTCCTCTCCCTCTGAATCTGAATCTGATTTTGGCATTTGTACTGGACTTCCCGTCCACTCCCATCCCAGCCTGCAACTCACAAAAACACAATTCCTTAAAACATTAAAATTAGTTGAAAATTGATTTACAATCAAAATGAAGGAAAACTTACACAGGAAAGGCAAAGGATCCAGTGCTGCCATCAGATTGGTTAGAGTCACTTGATTCAACAGAAACCACCCCAGGGTTAGGTGTCCGTGTCCCCTCTACCGGACATTGACTCCTAAGTCTTCTTCTCCTTAAGCTACCTGAAGCCAACTCTATCTCTAAGCAGATGCTGTTCCCTTCTCCATCACCCTAAACATTAATCAAAAAAAAAAAAAGAATTACCATGTTTGTTTGTTTCTCAACTTACTGTTCTACTAGATGTTCTGTCACTGTTTCATTAATTCCTCCAAAAAAAAAAGTTTGCAAACAGAGATTCTAATATTGTTTCAGAGAAGCTCACCTCTTTAGCAGGGATATTGATGACCTCTTCCTCATTTCCATCTTCATTTGATCTTATTCCTTCATTGCTGCTCTGCTTATTATCATCTCTTTCTGCATCCTCTGCTGCATTATTAAGCTATTCCCAGCCAAAAACACTACTTTTATAATGAAGAAAGAAAATGTTAATCTCTAATTGCCAAAAGGAAGAAAGAAAGCATTTATTTGTAACCTTTCGAGGTGATGAACTTTTCCTGGAATGATTATATTCTTCTGATGATTTGTAATCCTTGACCACATCAAAGGCTCCATCTTCTCTAAAGCAGAACACTATATACTCTTCATCGGAGAAACCTCGCCAGCTTGAGTTGTCGCCGCCGCCGCCGCCGCCGCTGCCATTTTCTACACTTGGACTGGGGTTTACCTGTCTATCACCATTGTTGCCCCTGTTTCGCCGTGACAGTCTTTTGTTGCTCTTCTTCTTATTATAATCTCCTCCGGTTTCATCCTTGGTTTCGAAAACCATGTTCGCGATTGGCACTTGAGACGATGCAGAGTGACGAGTCTCTGCTTCTCCTTCTACAATTCAAAATCAAATTGACATTAAAAAAAAAAAAAAAACAGATTGTTCGACTAAAAATCACCCAGATAATTAAGGTAATGGCAAAAAAAACAAAAAAACATGTAATCTGTTTTTGTAATATATGTATATCTTTTACCTAAAGGGAACCTGCAAGCCAAGAAACAAGAAGCCAAGTCCTTTACTCTCCATCTGACAAACCTTGTTAGTGTCCATGGAGTGCACATTGTTTTCTTCTGCAACACAACAGTTTCAGATCAAGGTAGAGAGAGAAAGAGAGAGAGGGGTTGGATTTGGAAGAGGGAAATAACCATTTGAATTTGAAATTTGTATGAAATAAATTGAGAAATTAAGGAAGAGTTACAGTGCAAGCCCATGATGACTATACAAGGAAGGGTCGGTTAAAAATTTAACATAAAGAAGAGAAATTTGTGGAGGTAAATGGGTAAATACGGAGTATATAGTTGGCAACCTGTCTTAATTATGGCTAACAAATGTTCCAACTTTATTTCACTTTTTCCTTTATTTTTCCTCACTGTTACAAAGATTGGACAGGAAATCTCTCATTCCTATTGAAAAAAATAAAAAAAAGTAGGACTTAGGAGGGGTAAAGGTAAAAAAAAAATCCAATACAATATCCAAATGGCTAATTATTAGTAATAGTGTAACAAAGTCACATTATATCCTATCACTGCATCCATTTCTTTCAATGAGTAAGTCCTGGCAAGGCAATATCCACGAGCCAGCCTAAACTTTCCGGTGCCTCCAACGACCGGCATTTCTCTCACTTGACTCATCACCGGGTTGCGCCCAAGGACGCTGAAGGTGCTACCGTTATAAGGTCCGGTAGTGAGAGAGTAAGTAAGGGTCATAATAAGGCTGAACTCCTTTTCTTGTGATGACATACCATAAAGGCCCTGAGCTCGTCCAACTAAAGTTGAGTTTATGTTTGGGGTGGCTGTAAGAGGGTTGTCCATCATGAAAGTGGATCCGAACGTGTTTGCGATTGGGTCCGGACTGGTGAAGTTGGAGCGGCCAGCCACTCGGACAGCCGTTGGCTTAGGGCCTCCGATGATGTCATGCATGTAGAATTGGATGCGAGTTACCTTGTGCTTCAAGGCATGTGTGGAGTAAACTGCTGCAAGAATCAAGGCAATGAGAAGCAGGGGTTTGCTTGTAAATGCCATGCTTAGAACTCAAGAAAATTAGCCTGAATGATGCAAGTGTGGGGGGAAAGAGGATGTCTTATATAACAATGGAGTGTTGTTCTCGGTTGACTAAAGCTTTGCCCTGATTTCCAAGTAGAATGGAAAAATGTTGTTTCCATGTTGGACACGTTTTGAGTTGGAATTTCAATATTCTGCATGACTCCAAGGGTCTTGGTGGTAACGAATCTGCCACTTAACCAAACTTTTCAATGAAGATTGAAGATTATAGGGGCAGGTAAAGAGTTTCTACGGTGGAAACTTCCATATGCATCCATTTCTTCTCTTCTACATTTAAAACTGAAAACGCCACAGTAGACAAGGCCTAAAGTAAAAGAAACCAATGATCACGTTTGCTTAAAAGTCTACTTTTATGGGCTTAGATTTGTGTTTAGGTGGAAGAAATCTTTAGGTTTGAAACATTATAGCAAGAGGGCCACCTACAAATTCCTGGAATATTCAAATTTAGAACATAAAGATCATTGACTTATAACTAGCAAGACTCGAAAGGCATCGACTTCAGTCTTGCATAACAGAAAACAATAGCATGGTCATCACGCAGACATCTCTTGACAAATGGAAAGTATAATTAATCATAAATAAATTCAACGTCAATTCAAAGAATTCCGTATAGCCCTTGCTAGGTTTGTAAGTTATGGGTGGATAATTTTTTCACAATAATCAGCCTATGCAGCATTTAACAGAAATTAGAAGTCGCCGGGTTTGCCAATCTTTATGTTCTGCTCTGCTAAGAACCCTGTAATGGCTTTTCTCTGCCAGCTCTTGAAACTCCTGGATTCACAGAAAGGTAGCAGTATTAGTTTTCTTTATTCTTTCTTCAACCCAAAAGCTAAAGTCCAAAGTAAGCACAATAAGAAACCATCTTTCCCTAAGAATTCATCATCTGTTCAACTAAATAGAACATTCTTATTGACTTTATTACCTTTCATTAAGATAAATGGAACCTAGCTGGTGCAACAATATAAACTACTCCTACAAGCATGTTTAAAATTACTAATACCTTAAAGAAATGATTTTCTTGAATGAACCTCAAATATTTAATTTGGAAAAAAAATTAAAAGTTCCTTCCTTTAATCATAGGCTTGTCTAAATTTTAAGACCACAACCAATTTGAAGAACCAGCTTAAACTGAAAATTCCCCATGCTGATACATCAGAAAACTAGTCCTTTAACTGGCAAGAGCTCAACTGAATGCATAAATGAAAATTTTAGCACATTTTATCCTTCAGTTAATAGGGTAGCGTGCATCAATGCATTGTTTCATTGCCAAGGTCTTCCACGAAAATAAGTCAGAGATTATGGTAGATTTAGAAACTCTGCTATCAGTAAGGCCCTATCTTTCTTTTTCTTCTTTAGAAGTTTAAGGTAGATTTTTAACAGTGTATTCCAAAATTAACAGTGCGGAATATAAAGGTAGATTTAGGAACTCTGCTATGATTCCATATTTTTTGCTTTTCTCTGGAAACATAAATATAACAGTAAGGCCATATCTTTCTTCTTCTTCTTTAGAAGTTTAGGGTAGATTTTTATTACCAGTGTATTCTTTTTCTAAGAAAATAAGGCCCTATCTTTCTTATTCTTCTTTAGAATTTTAAGGTGTATTCCATAATAAGTTAAAACTCAAATTATTTCACAGTAACGACTAACTTGTGATCAAGATGTGCTAGAACTTCTCCTCCAGGAAAAGCCCTTTTGGTGGTCTCAAAAGCAACTGTGATTGTTTCTCTCCAAGTTCCACCAACACCAGCTGAATTCTTCGGTACTTTTGCTTCTCCAGGATCTTCCATCAACAGCGAATAGCCAGACAGCAGATGGCCCACCCAGACACCATCTTTCCTGAGAATTTTATGAAGAGGATATTTAACAATTAGAAGCTTGAAATATATATTTTATGTCTAATGGGAATCCAAACAGGAACAAAATTGGCTTATATGAATGCTTTTAATGTCAAATGCTACTTGTTAACATAGTAACAGTGCTTTACAAATCGAAATGCTCAATTTGTAACAAAATGCAAGTAGAAACTAGCACAACGAGAGCCAGAAGCTTGTTTAATAACTTACTGAACAATATCCATATGCCTAGGTACATAATGACCACCACCTATGCCAAGAAGGATTTCGTTTCTACCATTGTCCCTGCATCATTATCATGTCAACTAATTAACATTGAGGGAAAAATTAGAGAGTTCAGAAATTATTATGATAATTTTATTGAAATTAAACTGCTGTATAAGTTTAATTTTCAATTCCCATATGTTTGTCATACCTCTAAATTATAGTTATACCAAGAATTGGTCTCATAACTTAAAGAAATGAAGCAAAAAGAAATTGCGATGCATGATTATTCGTATGAGGCAGGGGCAGGCCCTCAATACACATCAAGAAAACGTTAGCAGAAGCATACCTGTTCCAGTCTCCAACTGCAGTTCTTCCTCCAAGACCCAGTCCTTCCCAGACTAACTTCATGCCAAATTATTCAAATTCATTCCAAATGAACAAACATCTTTGAATTCTTCATATCACGATCATATGTACATTAGTCATGCCAATAGTATGAACACTAGTTCAAATACAATGAAAGAAGGAACATATCATACATGCTATAAGAAAAGAAGAAGGTTTGTTATTCAAAGTTAGTACATTCATGAGGTGAATGCAGCAGAAAATCAAGTGTATCAAGGCAGTACCTTACAAGGTGACTGCGTATATTTTGCATGTATTAATGCATAGGATACGTGTTCATACATTTCATGCAGATGAAAGTGCATTAGTGCTCTCATAAGCATAAAAAATATGCTTATTACTTGGTAAGTAATGGCGAGTTATGTTCCAAAGAGGCTTATTGTGAATCTCAAAATTGTGTTCATCTAAACAAGCATAAATTAACAAGAAGGGAATTTGACAATGCGCAGAAATTGAAAGTCAGATACCCACCAGAGCAATGGCTTGTGCAGCATCCTGCCTCTTCCAATACTCTTCTGTACTACCTAACAGAAAACATAAATGCGAATTTCAAAACCAAATGAAAAAAGCAAGAACAAATAATAACAGAGAATTAATTGGAACCTCGAAAGTAATACAAACAGGGACTATTATTTTACCAATTTCAACAAACATAGTTGGCGAATTGATTTCAGGACCATGATGAGTAGCCTCCAGTGTAACCTACAAACAATTTGCAATTGCAATGATAGTCGATACGAGTGATTCAAAAGTCCAAAGATATGGATCATAAACAGATTTCCAGTATACAATTCTATGCCTTTTTTTGCATTGCATTACCTCAAATTCAGGAGTTAAATTATGAGAATGTGCTATGTTCTTCAAGAGTCTAAACCACGGCCCTAACCGCGGGTTGGGTGGTGCGGCCCATCCTGGCTTCCCGCCGGCATTCAAAGCCTCACCTTCACGTATATGTGGCGTGCCTACAATTGAACACCATATTATAAGCATAAGGAAAGCATTTATACACTAGTAAAGTCGAAAGAAAAGTTAAAAGCAATAAAAATGAATCTTTTAGTTCGGAATACCGATTGGGTGAATAGTAAGAGCGGGTCGATTAGAGGAAGCGACATGCTTGCTGAGGAAGACGACGTCGTCAACGGTCTCTCCGGTGGCTTCCTCCCAACGCTTGTCCAAATGGTTCTCGACGACGAGTCGTTTGTCGAGTTTTATTAGCCTCACCTCCTTGTTTATATAACTCGCTGCATCCTAAAATGGGCCATTACATAAAGACCAGAAAATTGTTAGTTTGTGAATAATGAGAGCGAAGTCAATAGAAAGAGAGAGAGAGAATTGAACCTGGAGGGAGGGGCCAGGGTGCCAGCCGGGCATGGCTAAAAGAGAAGAGGCTGGGCCGATGGACGCCGGGTCCGCGCTGGTTGCCACCACTAGTGTCACCATTTCTCCGCCCCTCCAGCCAGGCTCCGGCCGTTGTTCCTTCTTCGCGGATGGTTGTTTTTTTCTCTGGTCGTGAATTAGAGGACCTATTTGTAAATAATTAATATTCCATTAAAAAATGATTCTAAACAAATAAAGTTAGTAGTAAAAGATATAAAACTTTAATTAATAATTATTTTAATCGAACTGTATATAAGCGCGAGAATATTTTAGGAATTAAACTCCCCCGCCAAAGCCCTGCCTCCTGAGTGCGGCATGTCCGGAAAAACCATGGCGGAGATGGCAATTGAAGTCCGAACGCTGAGCGGTGAATCTACCGTGACTACCACATCGCCAGACAAAACAATTAACGATTTCAAGCTTCTTTTGAAACTCTCTTTTCCTCCCGCCTCCTCATCTCCCAATTTCCACCTCTTCTACAAGGTAAATTAATAATAATATTAGCAATAAACATAGCAACATTTCTTATTCTCATAAATTATTTCTGACGCTTTCAGGGCACTAAATTGAGCTCGCAAAGCAAACTAAGTAGTCTGTCGGTTCAGTGCGGTGATTTCTTGGTTTTGATTCCTTTTACTAAGAAAGACAAGCCTCGAGTTGAAAACCCTAGTTTTTCCAACAATGCAAGCACTGCCACAAGCTTTTCTGATTCCACTTACTCTGATATGATGCAAGAACTCTCATTTTTACGTGACGAATCAGTGAATTTAAGTGAAGGTAAAACTGATAATAACACCGATGATTTTTTTTTACAAGTAAACGGAAACGAGAAGGAATTGATAGAGATGAGAAAAATGAGGGGCGTTCTTCTGATTTTTTATGGAATGTATTACGGTCTTCGGATGGGGATTTGTTTGATGAAAAAAATTGTAAGAAGTTTGTTGAGGTTTTGCAGTCAGTGAACTGTTTGTCGAGTCCATATTCAGGGGAATGTATGGTGTTAAGTGAGGCCAAATGCAGGAGTAGCAATGTACTTGCTTCCTGTCTGTGTCCTGTTTGGTTGAAGAAAATAGTGGAGGCATTTGCTTTTGTGAGCATATTGTCCGGGTTTCTTCATCTGCGAACGGATGAAATGACCTCAGCTTGTTTGAAGGGAGTGCTGGACCGTTTAGAGAAATTTGGGGTCGGCATTTCTATGGAGGACATAGACTGTCTTTCTGTTCTTTGTCCCAAGGTTTGCTACTTTCTATAATAATAGTACAAGATAAGACATGAATATAAATCGGATATATGAGCACTGTTAACTACACATTTTATCAGTTTCTAGAGCATTTATAAATAATGCGTCTGATATCCATAGATGTTTTGTGGTTTGAATTAAGTTTCTCTTGGTTGGATAAAAAGAAAAAATTGGAAGGATTGCGCATAACTATTGTTTTATGACTGTTGAAACTTTCATTCAATTGTATCTTTTGCATAGTAGGATGGAATTTCTGTTCCTTCTTGCTGGCTGAAGTATGTTTTTGACCTCTGCTCTTAGTTATCAAGCAAGAAAAACACATTCACTTTACCCTTTTTCCCCCCAACCTAGAAGGATGTGTGTATTAGTGCACATTCATACATATATATATCGACCATGGATAGTATCCTCTGTTGCCAACGGTGAGAGGTATTTATACATGATCATGTTTTGTGGTTGAAAAATATTGTTTCCTAGTATGCTTTTGATGCTGCCTTCTGCTGTTTGTGTAGTTTAA
Organism: Corchorus olitorius; assembly: GCA_001974825.2. Taxonomy (NCBI): domain Eukaryota; kingdom Viridiplantae; phylum Streptophyta; class Magnoliopsida; order Malvales; family Malvaceae; genus Corchorus; species Corchorus olitorius. Next base: position 41,851 of record AWUE01019619.1, on the reverse strand, counting down.
CTCTCTGTGTTTGGTTTACTTGTCCCTTCTGAAAACAAAATCATTTTTGGCGCAAATGGTTGATCAAATCTATTATGTCTCCTTGTTTTTCCCATGATTCATCCACAATTTTGACATATCTTCCTCCATAAAATGCAAACTGCAAAAATTCTTGATATTTGCTTTAATATCACTTGTCCTTATCAACTCAGGTATCTCTAGATGATTAGATTGCTATGAAAATTATAGCCTGTTACTTCAGGATATTGAATTTCATTGATTTGACTGTTGCCCCTTAACTTTCGATGACAATGTTTTAAAGTACTTTTTGACTTTTCACCTGTCAATTACTGCTCATGTAGTTTCCATTTTTTACATCTGCTTGAGTGAAGTATATGATCATGCCTATATCAGGTGGTATGTTTTCTAAATGATGATGCGGAGCCTAAAATTTTTGGTGATGCACTTGTTATCTATCGTTGTTCAACAAAGGAGGGAGACAAGTTTGATGGCAAATTCAGAGCTGGTATTATTGAAGATATATACATTTCCTTCCATCTTTTCATTTAATTATTGATAAGCTTCAAAGCAATAATTTTTTTTTTGACTGGTTCAATTTTTCTGTTCACAGGTAAAAAATATACATTTCTTTCAAAGATCTTTAGCCTAATGAAGAAAAGGGAACGTTCATTCAAAACCAGCTTGTGGAAGACAATCAAGTTGTTAATGGTCATATTAACTTCAAATAGATTATCTGTTTCTTCAAGGCATGCATGCATCTTAGCCTACATATAGATTCTGGTGCTTTTTAGGAAATTTGAATTCTACAACGACATGTTTATTAGAGTTATTTCATGAGCCTTTTCTCCCTCTCCTTACTCTCCCTGACTGGCCAGTGTTATTGACTTATTTCTGTCAATTGTTAAGTGTTTCCATATTATTATCTGTTTCTTAAATATGTCTACTTAATCAAAAACCCAGAACTGAGTCTTTCCATCCATGCTCAGAAATTTGTCAACTGCTCTCAATAATGCATAATATTAATATAGGTTTTCTATTTTGGGACAAGGCAAGTCAGTGAATTTTCTTAACTGATTTGGTTTTACTATTAAAAACTTTTGCTTCTTGTACAAAATATTATGTGCTTTAAGATCACAACTGGTACATTGGAACAAATTCTACAATTTTCATTTTTACTAAACGAATAAAGAAAATATGGTTTTCCTCTGGAATAATCTTGAAGCACTTTCATTTGTTGGTTGGCTTAAGTTCACTTTCAGGATTGCCCCTGCATTATGTTTTTTAACCCCTTAAGGCATTCTGCCATGCATATGCATTAAACTCTCTTTCCACTATGATTTGCTGAATATGTGATTATATTTTCTGTTGTACAGTCGAAACAGAGATATGAGAATCTGACGTCACTTTCATTAGAGGATGTGCTCATATTTGTGAAGGAAGGTGGTGTCGTTTTGGAAAGAAACAACGTAAAGCAGGCAGGGAGAAGCTGGTGTTCTAGTTCAAAATCTCGTTCAGTCAAAAGACGATGTCATGTATGTGTGTATTCATACTTAGTTTTTCATATTTGAAATTCATTTGTGCATTACAATGATTATGAGAAAAATGAAAAAAAGAATCATTTACATATTCTTCCCCTTGAGTTTTGTGAAATATTTTTATGCCACATTGGGGTTGAATGGAGTGCAAAATACTTAAATTGCATATTAATAGCTTCTGTATTTATGCTTTTTGACTATTGTAGTTTTTTATAGCTCATATGCTTTATAAACATTAGAGGTATTGTTTGTGAGGGAATTCAAATCCTTTCTATAGGCTCTCTCCTTATCTTTTGTGTTATTAATGTTATAAAACCCATTTTGAAGTCAAGGACCTATGTCATGTAACAACATCTCTACTTAGCAGGACACAGGTCAATTGCAACCAGACGAAATGGTCGAGCATCTCAAGAAGAGCATCGGATCAGATGGGCAGGTTATTTCCACACTTCATTTGGGTTCTAGGGAAGATTCTCACCTTGATTTTCATAGGAGCTTGCAGGGTGGCTGGTAGCTATCAGTTTACTGGATTTATTTCCTCAGAAAAACCTTCGGAATCATGCATGTCTTACCATCACCACCTAGTGGCCATATCTTACTAGCATTTTACATGAAAGAATTATATTGGAAATTTAACTCTTGATGTATGACTGATGCAGCTGGTGCATGTCGAAAAAATTGCTGCTAGGAAAGCTTCCTATATGGAGATTCCTAAAGAGCTCTCGGACAACATAAAATCTGCCCTTAAGAGTATTGGAATTAATAAATTGTATAGCCACCAGGTACAGGTGCTTTCCAGTACTTCTTTCCTTTTCAAAGGCAATATATCAGGCATATGTTTCAACCCTTGTTGTTTTTGCAGGCAGAGTCAATAACAGCAACCCTTGCTGGGAAGAATGTTGTTGTGGCAACAATGACATCTAGTGGCAAATCTCTTTGCTATAATCTGCCAGTTTTGGAGCGATTGTCCCATAATTTGTCATCATGCGCACTTTACTTGTTTCCCACAAAGGTTTGTCGCAGCTAGGCTTTTCAATTTTATGGTCGTGACCCATAGGCATTATCTCTATCAGACAAATTGCTCTCTGATGCAGGCCTTGGCTCAAGACCAACTAAGAGCTTTACAATCTGTGGTAAGTGAATTAGATTGTAGCATCAATATTGGGGTATATGATGGTGACACTCCTCAGAAAGAAAGGACATGGCTTCGAGACAATGCTAGATTGGTATGCTATTGAAAGTTTTAGCTGTCTCAAATGTATAGCTTTTCTTGTCTCCATTCCCATCCCCAGCTGGCTACCTACTCATCTTTTATCTTCAATCCTTGTAATTTTGCATGCAGTTGATCACAAATCCCGATATGTTAAACATGTCAATCCTGCCATTTCATAGAGAATTTAGTCGTATATTAACTAATCTTAGGTAAGATTCATCAGAACATGCTTTTTAGATTCACCAGTTATGGACTGGTAGAATTTGGTTATTTTCTTTTTAGTTAATACCTTGGTTCAAATACTAGCCTTCTTTTATGTGATATTCCTATTTGTTACCTATGTGTTTGTCATCACCAAGGTTCTTTGTCTTCTTGTTGTTAAGTTTTGTAGTGATTGATGAAGCTCATGCTTATAAGGGAGCTTTTGGATGTCACACTGCCCTTATACTAAGAAGACTCCGCAGGCTCTGCTCTCATGGTACCAAGAAATGATTTAGGAATTCCTACTATAGTATTTTTTACTTTCCTTGACTTGGTGAGGTGGATTGTGCAGTGTATAGCAGTGATCCTTCTTTTGTTTTCTGTACGGCAACTTCTGCTAATCCTCGCGAGCACTGTATGGTAAGATTCCTACAGAGATTTTTTTAATTTGCATTGATCGTATTACTGTGTCTATTCTGTCATGATGATGCCTTTTCTGGTGCTTCATACCACCAATTCTTTCCCAGATATTTATTTCCCTCATTTTTAGAATAAGAACAATCTTAGATTTGAAGAGGCTAACTGATTTTTGTTGGATCTATTTGCATGTGGCTGGGGTCATAGTCCAGCTTGCATTACCAGGGTAGGAATTTTTAACTATTTTTGCTTTCTGGCACTTAATTTGAGGTTTACTATGTCTGACATGTTTTACTTATTACTATGTTACCTTTAGATTTTGTTTCCTTTTTTTTAGTAGAACGTAATTTCTTTATGCTTCAGGAACTTGCAAATCTGTCAACATTGGAGCTGATTGAAAATGATGGAAGTCCTTCTTCTGAAAAGGTTTTTGTTCTCTGGAATCCTGCTTTACGTCTCAGAACTGTGGGTCTTTTTCCTTATTGTTGGTTTTTCTTTTTTCTATTGAGCTATTGCTTAGCAGGTTAAAATATCCACCTACTGACACAGTAAGATCACAGGAAATGGATAAAAGGGTGTATGACTTAGATTCTAGAAATGCTTCAGATAAGAGTTTGAGGTATGATAGGAATAATCTTCTCTCTTCATTTAAAAGAATAATCCTGAGTTGTTATTCATTTGGCATATTATAACTGCCTATATCTTTTTTGTTCTCCAGTCCAATCTCAGAAGTTTCATACCTTTTCGCGGAAATGGTTCAGCATGGGCTCCGTTGCATTGCTTTTTGTAAATCACGTAAACTTTGTGAGCTTGTTTTATGTGATACGTATGTCTCAGAACTTGATTATAGATCTGTAATACTTGCTCTCGAATTATTTACATTAGATGAGAAAATGGTGTATAATGGTAATCTACTACTATATTAGGCGTGAAATCCTTGAAGAAACGGCTCCCCACCTTGTGAATTCCATATGTGCCTATCGTGCTGGCTATGTTGCTGAGGTCAGTTTTTGTTGTTGTCTTTTGATGTCAATACATATTGAGAATGATGCCTAAGCTAAACTAGTTGCCTTGGTGAATTCTAGTTTGCGTGTGTGTTAATTTTTTTAATCCCTCAACCCTCTTATTAATGTATGTCTGTTATAGGCTTTAGTCTCTGATCTGGTTTGGGGTCTATTTACTATGAATCTTTCCGAATTTGTTATTAAATTAGTTTTATTCAAGGGCTCAATGGAGAGAACCCTTCAATCTCAAACTTTACTTTTTTGTGAAGAATCTGCTTGTCTTCTCCTTATGTGCATTCACTTAAATATCCAAGAGGTTATAAACCAGTAACAACTACTGAGTAACTACTTCCAAAATAATACCACACAAAGAAATACTGTACAAAGTCAAACAAATAAGTGAAAAGAAATATATAATAATGAATACTAGGAAGTAATTGATCCTATTTGCTGCACCTCTTGTAATTAATAAAACTAGATAAATTCTTCTTGCTCATAATAATGTTTAACTGTTTCCTTCCGTTGTGAAGTCTTGCTTCAGATGAATGATATAAATTCTTGCCTAAGGGCTAACATTGTTTATCCCACATTAGTTACTGTGTCTTTGTTGGTTCCTAAAAGACTGGAAAGTTAATTACTACTATTTATTATGAAACAATTTTCCTTAGTATATATAATTATATATTTTAGTGCTCCACCCTATATTAGTCGTTCGAATTAAACGTGGTTTTTTTGGTATCTTCATTCATTAGCTTCCTTAATAGTGTAGATAGAATATTGCTAAAATTGGATATTAATGTTTTGGGACTTTTGTTTTACAACGTGAGTTATTGATGTGCAGTTGCTATGTTTAAAACCTGGTTCCTGTAATCTAATATTTGTTAACTGGTAGAGCAGGACCGGAGGAGAATAGAGAGAGAGTTATTTGGTGGGCAGCTCTGTGGTATTGCTGCAACAAATGCGCTTGAATTGGGAATTGATGTTGGGCATATTGATGTAACTCTGCATTTAGGCTTTCCTGGCAGTATTGCAAGGTGTAACACGAATACATCATCGAGTTTTTTATAGAAATATTATCTTCATAATTCTGATTGATGAGTTTCTCTTATGAAATTAGCCTATGGCAGCAGGCTGGTAGGTCTGGCAGAAGAGAAAGGTCATCGCTGGCAGTTTATGTTGCATTTGAAGGGCCTCTTGATCAGTACTTTATGAAATTCCCTGAGAAACTATTCAGGAGTCCAATTGAGTGCTGTCATATTGATGCTCAAAATCAGCAGGTTTTAAGTTTTCTATGGTTTAGATAGTTTTGAGGTCCATATATGTTAGATTCAGACAAATTGGTAGATCTATGCTTATATGCTCTTTCTCTCAGGTGCTTGAACAGCATCTGGTTTGTGCAGCTCTTGAACACCCGTTGAGTCTGCTTTATGATGAGAAATATTTTGGATCTGGTCTGAACAGTGCCATAACCACTCTTAAAAGCAGAGGATACTTAGTTTCTGATCCTTCAAGTGATTCTTTGGCTAAAATATGGAGTTACATCGGACATGAGGTACAATTTCACTGTTTTGAGCTTTATAGTTATCACTTCGTAATGATTAAATATATTCTTATAACTTTTTTTTTAATTTTCTTTTTCAGAAAATGCCTTCACGTTCAATCAGTATACGGGCGATAGAGACAGAGAGATACATAGTAATAGATAAAGAAGAGAATGAAACCCTTGAAGAGATTGAGGAAAGCAGGGCTTTCTTTCAGGTGTGACTTTTTGATGCATTTAAGGATTATATAAATATTAAATTTTCATTTATCATATATTTCAGTATATATATTTAGTATTGATTATAATTTCCTTATCTTTTAGGTATTTAGGTACTTCAATCAATTACCCTTTAATTATTTACCCAGTGCTTGAATAAGGAAGTATTTACACATAACTTATTTTCAGTCTTAATAGCTTATATCATGATGAATTCAGTGATTGAGAATTGTTGTGAAAGAAATTCACCGTCTCTTATTCCTTATTTCCTTTCTTCGCTTTTCCCCTTTTCCCTCTGATTTGCCTTTCAACTCTCTGCTTTCTTCTTCTATTTTCCTGTCAATATTTCTCTTCCTACCTTTGCTATATCACTTCTGTAGTGCCTTATGCTTATTCTTTAGAACTTATTTGTTGGACACCAGTGTGGTTCATTAGTTGTTCCCAGTTACCTCTTTATGTATATTGCTCTGATTCTCTCTCTCTCTCTCTCTCTCTCCTTTTTTTGTGAGTTTCTTTTATAATTGTCTATGTGTTACAGGTATATGATGGTGCTGTTTACATGCACCAAGGGAGGACCTATCTGGTGAAGGATTTAGATTTATCAAGCAAAATTGCTTATTGCGAAAAAGCTGTTGTGGACTATTATACAAAGACACGTGATTATACGGACATACAAATTATTGGCGGTAAATTCGTAAGTCAGGCTAATAAATATCAGTTTCTTGAAAATTAGCTGATTAACAGCTCATGTCCTTTTAATCAACTTTATTGATGTGCTAAAACTTGAACTTTGCGTCTTTCGTATGACTCGTACAGGAATTTGGTATATGAAAGCTTTACCAGCTATTCTTTGCTTTTTTCTTAGGCCTATCCTGCCAGGGTCTCAAAGGACAATCTCCCAAGAACAACAGCTCAAGCAAATCCTTGCAGTGTAACGACTACATGGTTTGGCTTCCACCGAAAACGTAAAGGAAGCAACCAAATTATAGACACAGTTGATCTTTCTCTGCCTAGATTTTCATATGAATCCCAGGTGCTTTTAGGATTAACATTAAAGCATTTTTTTATTTCAATTGTTCTTTGACAGTCTATTCAAGTCAGTCACCCATGATTTGCAATATGTATATATCTATATGGTAATTAGCATGTCTTATATATCTCAACTTAACATGCATGCAGGCAGTATGGATTAGTGTTCCAACATCCATAAAAGGAGAAGTAGAGAGGAAATACTCATTCCGTGCAGGTCTGCATGCTGCCTGTCATGCTGTTTTACATGTAGTGCCATTGTAAGTCTTTTACATGGAGGATTTTCTACATTGAAGTCTTGTATACATGTAAAAAGCTTGAGGTTTGGGAAGATGTGTTTCACCATTTTGAGGCTTTTTTAGCAACTAACTGTAGACATTAGCATTCTTTAAATCTTTTATTTATAATTATGGGTGGTTCCATGCCTGACTCCTTTTGAATGTGCCTACATAGATATACGAGGTGCAATTTATCTGACTTGGCTCCAGAGTGTCCAAATCCTCATGATACCCGCTTCTTCCCAGAGAGGATTCTATTATATGATCAGCATCCTGGAGGTAGTGGCATCTCAAAACAGGTAAGAAGATTGATTGTAGTGCTGAGTCTTGCTTTCTACCAAAAGTGGGTATGGATTCTGGATTATTTATAGTGGTTTCATTTTGGAAAATCTGCTTACAGTTTTGAATTGTTAAAGTGGGAATGAAAGATAATCCACAATGTCTGTATCTTTTTTGTCATCTCAAGATTTTGGTATAGCAAGGGTCTTTCCACCTATTGCCGATTGGTTCTAGGATGGATGGCCCTTATAAAATTTCACATTAATGATATATGCTGTTTTGTGTTGAGTGTAATTTCAAACTTTATCATAGACCAGTAAATGATGGTTCAGGGACGGGATAAAGCCATTGTATGTTTTGACAGAAACAGAATGGAAAGTTTTTAAGCAAGATTAGGGGCAGTTAGTTAAGTTATTATGCAGATTGATTTGGAGATTTAGGCCAGTGCTAATATGGAAACATTCAAAATTGAACGTGTAACAGATCCAACCGTATTTCACAGAGCTTTTGCATTCTGCTTTGGAACTTTTAACATGTTGCCACTGCTCTTTAGAAACTGGTTGCCCAAATTGCATTCAGGTTTGTCTTAATTCTTGGAGTCTTCTTGTTTGCTTCCGGTCTCACCAATGTAAATAATGTTTATTGATCTTGTCTATGTCAGAATTTGGCTTGTCACGAGTATAATGAGCTCATACATAAAGATGCAGCCATCATGATTATTAAGGTTCTACCTTCAAACCTATGGATTTAATTTACCCAATGCTTTTTATGTATGATGACTACAAAAATGCTTGTTTTTTCAGGGTGTTTTGGATGCAGAAAAATCATATTTCGAAGGAAACCCTGATTCCACACCTAGCTTTTGAGTATCATTGGATGAACAACAATTCAACATCATGTGCAATCATGGAGAGCTGAGGTTTCCTTTTTCCTTGCTTCAATGGCCTTCTAGCTCACCTTCATCCTAATTCCTTAACACCCCACAATCCCAGAAATTACCAGCTAGGCTTAACCCACTTTTTTCGGAATTGATTTCTTGTACATCAAACGATCGTGATTACTATCTGCTTGTTTCACTAATTATGCAAAATGTTGTCTTTTTAAGCTTCTTCCCTCCATAGCGCCATATTATGGGATTGATTTAAATATTGTAATTTTTTTTTTTTTTTGCAATTCAACGAAAGGATTATATTAATAAAAGCAAGCAAAACATAATATAGTTCATTACATAGAAGATAAAAACTACCGAAAATAAAAGGACCGTCTAGATATTCTTCTAGGAACACCTCCAGCACTAACATCAAAGATTAATAGAGGTGTAATGAGGGAAGATTTGAAGAGTAAAAACTAGAAGACTTAGTCGTAGATGCAAGATTCGCTAGATAGTCAGCAACAACATTGGCTTCTTTATAAACAAAACAGAATTTGATGTCCAAGAAGCTCTCCAGAAGACTGTAAATATCATTCCTCAGGTTCACTAGATGAGCTTGTGTGAGCACCTTTCCCCCAAATAATCCACAGAGAAACAAGAGAATCGGATTCAACAATTAATCTGAATGCCATGATCTCACGCCATAATCAAGCCATGCTTGATTGCCTGCAATTCTGCAACAATATTAGTGGAAATTCCTAGATAAACAGAAAAAGAAGACAACATTTCTCCATTAGAATTCCTTATAATTCCTCCACTACCAGAAGGGCCAGGATTACCATAAGAAGATCCATCACAGTTTAGCTTGAAAAAATTAAGAGGATGCCAGGAAATTAGTAAAGTTATATCCTTTGAAAAAAAAAATGGAGTTCAAGGGGAAAACTCCATTGAGAAAGGAGTCATTAGGTAGTAAGCTTTTTGGAAAAGTTCATTTTGAGTATAACAAGCATGATTAAAAAGAGAAGCATTTCTGAAACACCATAGTTGCCAAAGTGTGTAAATAAACCATTGTGAAGAATGTATCCATCTAGAGCCCAAAGGAGGAAAATAGCCTAATGCAGCCAAGTTTCTGATAATTAAGGAAAGATGAATATTTGCAGTGTCCCAACTGATTGGAAAATGGAGAAGGAAGGACAAACATTGATAAGATGTTCAATATCCTCAGAAAGATGACAAGAATGACATGTTGGAGATGGAATGATATTTTTGTCATGGAGAAAAGAAGCTGTGGGCAGTCTATATCTTGCTAGTAACCATGTAAAGAACTTAATCTTTGGAAGAGTTTTAATTTTCCAGATGTAATGCCATGGGAGTGAAGGTCTAGGAATGGATGTTGAACAATTGATCAGTAATTGATAAAGAGAGGCAGTACTGAAATTACCATCTATTGTAAGTGACCAGATTCTTTTATCAGTGGTTGCATAAAGAGCAACAGGGATACCTAGAATTTGTTCAACTACTATTTGGGGGAGGTAACTAATGAGAGCAGTAAGATTCCAACTTTTCCTATCCCAATCTATTAAACTATGAACTCTAATATTTCTGAGATTATGGGGAATATCAACAGTAGTCAATTCTTTGATAGAAACACTTCTTAACCAAGGATCATTCCAGAATTTAATGAAAGAACCATTTCCTAAAGACCATTTTAAATTATTCCTTATCAAAGGAATACATCTATGAATACCTGACCATAGAGAGGAGCAACCAGTTTTCTTAGCTGATAAGTGTAAAGTGAAAAGAAGATGTCCAGGGAAGTAGAATTGAAGAACTGCTTCCGAGAATCAACCTCAAGTTTGGCAATGGATTGCCATTGTAAAAAAAAGAGTATTTTAGGGAGAAAAACAGAGAGATTTTATTGATATTCCAAAAGTTGTTTACATATGCTTAGAGTTAGCCTTTTATAGATCAAGGCTACTCAGAGAATCAAAATAAAAATTGAATAACAAACAATTCATAACAAACTCAACAATTCATGCTAACAACTGCTGCTGTTGACTTGGCTCAAAAATGCCGCAAGATTCAAATTGTGTGATCATCCCCGTGCTCCTCACGTGTGCCGTCAAAACGCTGCATACCATGCTCTCCACTTGTACTATTAAAACGCTGTGTATCAATGCCTCCCCCATCAGATGGGCCTTGACCCCAAGGCTGGGCTGATATATCAAACTGTGGAAAACGTTTCTGCAAGTCATAGGCAAATTCCCACGTAGCATCCTCTGGGAATGATCCTTGCCAATGGACCAACAACTGTGTTACTGCTTTGTTCTGGCGCTTAACTGTCATTCGATCCGGGATCGCATAGGGCTCCATCACCATAGCATCATTAGGAGTGGGCAGCTGAGTTCCCAAGCAGTGTTTACTGCCTAATTTTGGCTTCAACTGTGAAACATGAAAAACTGGGTGCAGCTGGGATGATGCAGGTAATTCAAGCTTATAAGCAACCTTCCCAACACGATCTAACACCTTGTAAGGCCCATAGTAACGTGGTGATAGCTTGTGGTAGTGAGTGTCAGACATAGAAGTTTGCCTATAAGGTTGTAAGCGCGGATAAACCCAATCACCAATGGCAAACTCTCGATCACTTTTATGTTTGTCTGCTTGATGCTTCATTCTGGATTAAGCTGTCACCAAATGATGTTTCAGTAATCGCTGCATATCTTCTCGAGCCTGTAAGCTTGTGTCCACACTATCCACAGAAGAGCTATGTGGAATGTAGGACAAATGGAGAGGTGGTGGGTATCCATAAAGAGCTTCAAAGGGTGTGGTGGATATAGAGGAGTGGAACTTAGTATTGTACCACCATTCTGCCAGCGCCAACCATTTGCTCCAGCTCTTGGGATTTTCTCCAGCCACACATCTTAGATATGTCTCCAAAACCCTGTTTACCACTTCAGTCTGCCCGTCACTTTGGGGATGGTAAGCAGTAGACAGGTCGAGTGCGACTCCCTGCAAATTGAACAACTCTTGCCAAAATTTACTAGTAAAAATGTTGTCCCTGTCACTGATAATGGACTCGGGCAGTCCATGCAACTTGAACACTGTGTCTAGATACTGCTGAGCTACTGTAAGTGCTGTGAATGGATGACGTAGACTCATAAAATGAGCATATTTAAAGTATCTATCCACCACCACTAAAATAACAGATTTCCCAAACGATAGTGGTAGACCTTCAATAAAGTCCATGGTGACCTGTTTCCAAGCGCCACTAGGAATGGGAATTGGCTGTAACAGCCCAGGAGATGCAACTGTCTCGTATTTGTTCACTTGACATGTATGACAAGCTCCCACAAACTGTCTCACCTGCTTCCCCAACCCCTTCCAATAAAACACAGCTGAAATCCTTTTAGTGGTAGCAAAAGTTCCTGAATGCCCTCCCAATGCTCCTTCATGGAAAAAACCTATAATATGTTGCTTAAGAGCATCATTGCTGCCAATTACAATTCGTCCCTTCCTCCTGAGTTGTTGGTGTTGCCAGGTGTAAGGTGAACCTGTTAAACTACCACCTTCCAGTTGTTGTATTATAGCTTGTAAATGTGCATCCCCTGCCCAAGACTGTTGAATTGCATCCCAAAGTTCTGTGGAAACTGAAGAGATGGCCAACAAAGTAATTTCATGAGCTTGAACTCGTGAGAGAGCATCTGCAGCTGCATTTTCTTTACCTTTCTTATAGACAATCTCATAATCAAATCCCATAAGTTTTGTGAGCCATGCATGTTGACTAGAGCTTGTGATTTTCTGTTGCAGCAAGTATTTCAAACTGCTGTGATCAGTTCGAATGATGAAATGCCTTCCTTGCAAGTAATGGTGCCATTTAGTGATTGCATGAACTATGGCCAGAAGTTCTCTTTCATAAGTGGACAAGGCTTGGTGTCGAGGGCCCAATGCTTTGCTGATGAAGGCTATTGGGTGGCCTTCCTGCATAAGGACAGCTCCAATGGCAAATCCTGAAGCATCAGTTTCCACTACAAAAGTCTTGCTGAAGTCAGGTAGGGCCAGTATTGGTGGTTTAATCATGGCTTGTTTAAGTTCTTTAAAAGCTGTGGAAGCATCATCTCCCCATTCAAATCCATCTTTCTTCAAAAGATTATGCAATGGCCTACATATAGCTCCATATCCTTGTATAAACCTCCTGTAATAACTAGTCAGTCCCAAAAAACTCCTCAAGTCAGTTACATTTTTGGGAGTAGGCCAATCTGCAATTGCAGAGATCTTCTTAGGATCAGTTTCTACCCCTTGAGCAGAGATGTAGTGCCCTAAATATTCCACTCTGTGTTGAGCAAAAGAACATTTGCTTCTATTGGCAAATAGTGTATGTTGCTTCAAGAGTTCAAAAGTAATCTGCAAGTGATTCAAATGATCAGTCAAAGTTTTACTGAAAATCAAAATGTCATCAAAGAAGACGAGTATAAACTTCCAGAGATGCATCCTGAAGACATCATTCATAAGTCCTTGGAAGGTTGATGGTGCATTGGTTAAGCCAAAAGGCATCACCACAAACTCATAGTGCCCGTCATGAGTTTTGAAAGCTGTCTTGTGTATATCTGGAGCATGCATTCAGATTTGATGGTATCCTGACCTGAGGTCAATCTTTGAGAACCAAACAGCCCCATACAGTTCATCCAAGAGCTCATCAATAACAAGTATGGGGTATTTGTCTTTCACAGTATTGTTATTAAGGGCTCTATAGTCAATGCACATCCTCCATGAGCCATCTTTCTTCTTAACCAATACCACTGGGGAAGAAAAAGAGCTACTACTAGGCTGAATGACTCCTGTGCGTAGCATTTCTTGCACCATTTTTTCAATTATATCCTTCTGACAAGCAGAGTGTCGATATGGCCTAAGATTGATAGCTTTGACCCCATCCTTTAATGGAATTTTGTGATCATGGGATCAGTGAGGAGGCAATTCTGTTGGCTCTTCAAAGACTTCTGCATAATTCTCCAACAGATCTTGGATTGAACTAGGAATCTGCTCAGCCTCATCAGTAGGCAAGGTTATGTGATTCAGCTCAAAATCTGGTGCTCCATGTGCCTGAATGCAGTTAATCTGCACCAAAGAGCATTCACCTCCCTGCAGAATAGCCTTATCTATAGCTTTGCCACTTACTGTTTTGAACTTCCTTGCCATATTGCCCCCTCTAAGTACAAATTTCTGGCTATTGACAGTGAATTCCATTCTCAACTCTTTAAAATTCCATTGGATATCACCCAAGGTCTCCAACCATTGCACTCCTAGCACCATATCACAGCTTCCCAAGGGTAAAAGCAAGACATCAGTTGTGAAAGTGGAACCCTGTAAAGTCCATGACAGATTATTGCAAGCTGCCACACAAGCTAAACTATTCCCATTAGCCACATCCACTTTCATGGGTTTAACTTGTATGATTTTACACCCTAACTTCTTGGCCACATTGACATCCAGGAAGTTATGTGTACTTCCAGAGTCTATCAAGATATGCAAGGGTCTTTTCCCCACAAAAATAGTGACTCTCATAGTTTTAAACCCTTCTGTGATGGCACCAGTTAAAGCATGCATAGAGATTTGGGGTATAACATCATCAGTATCAACATCTAACATCAAAAGCCTCAATCTCTTGCGGACTATCATCCAATTCGACCAAATACAATTGCCTTTTATTACACTTATGCCCTGGTGAGTATTTTTCATCACACCAGAAACATAGGCCCTTAGCTCGTTTCTCATCCAATTCAGCACTGCTTCTGACTCGATTCTTGTGAGGAAAAACAGGCTTGTTGCTGATTGCAATAGTTACTGGATTTGGAACAGGCAATGCAGGTATAGTTTTCCTTTCCTGAGGATGTGATCCTAACACTGAAGGTTGCCTTCTACTGTTGAATTCATTATGCATTGAACTAAGTGTTGATTCTTGCAAACGAGCTAGTGTCACAGCATGATGCACAGTTTTTGGCATAAACATTCTTACAACTCGTTCTATAGCAGGTTTCAATCCACTCAAGAAAAAATCAATTGCATATTCCTCTGTGATCCTTACCCTACTCAATAGATACTCAAACTTTTATAGTAACTAAGCACAATACCTGTTTGCTTCAATGCTAGTAACTCAGCCATAGGGCTTTGGAATAAGCTCTCACCAAATCTGGCCTCTAACGCTGTAACATATTCTTCCCAAGTCAATTCACCACCATGCTCGGAATAGAGAACCGAATTCTGTTGCCAAACAAGCGCTTCCCCTTCCATGTTTAGCGAGGCCATTTTAACCTTCAGATCTGCGGGTGTTTGATCAAGATCGAAAAACTACTTGCATCGCAGGAGCCAGCCCGATAGATTATCACCATCAAACGAGGGAATTCCAATCTCGTTTATCGAGTTTGATAGTGCTGTGGCCTAAAATTGCCTCCGCCATGATTAGCAACCGTTGTGGAAGATTCAGGTGCCTGAAGTTGAGTCATAATTTGCCCCTGTTGCAAATTCAATGCTGTAATGTCATTTTGCAAAGAAGCAGTGGCTTGATTCTGCATTTGCTCCTGATTTTGGAGCAACTGCTCCTGAACTTGGAGCTTGGCCAGGATCTCCCTCATAGTCTCTTCCAAACGTCGAACCTCATCGGCCTTTGTCATCGTCACCAGCGCCGGAACCTGGCTCTGATACCAAATTGATAAGTGTAAAGTGAAAAGAAGATGTCCAGGGAAGTAGAACTGAAGAACTGCTTCCGAGAATCAACCTCAAGTTTGGCAATGGATTGCCATTGTAAAACATAGAGTATTTTAGGGAGAAAAACAGAGAGATTTCATTGATATTCCAAAAGTTGTTTACATATGCTTAGAGTTAGCCTTTTATAGATCAAGGCTACTCAGAGAATCAAAATAGAAATGGAATAACAAACAATTCATAACAAACTCAACAATTCATGCTAACAACTGCTGCTGCTGACTTGGCTCGAAAATGCCGCAAGATTCAAATTGTATGATCATCCCCGTGCTCCTCACGTGTGCCGTCAAAACGCTGCGTACCATGCTCTCCACTTAACTATTAAAACGCTGCGTATCATTAGCAGCAGATAAAAAAATCTGTATTTGGAAAATATTTATCCTTTAAGGCTTGTATATAATTTCCAAACATTTTTTGCAATTAAGGCTTGGTTAAATTCTGAAAGAGCGTGGATATTTAAACCTCCAAGATCAAAAGGAAGAGCACAATCTTTCCATTTCACATACCGTATCTTATTTTTATCTTTGACACTGTTTCATAAGAATTTTCTCATTAAAGTATTAATGGTCTTGATAACATGTTTAGGAAGGATGAAAACAGACATAGTAAATATAGGAATGGAAGAAAGAACAACCTTAATGAGTGTTAATCTACCTGCAAAAGATAAGAATTTGTTGTACCCGGTATTAATTAAGGAGTTGACCTTAAAAGTTAGATCGTGAAATGTAGACCTTAATGCTCTTCCAGTAAAAACCAGCAAACCAAGGTATTTGTCTAAGGTAGTAGATAAGGGAATGTTAAAAAGTTGGGAGACCTGATTTCTAGTATCATTATCTGTATTAGGAGAGAAGATCATAGAACACTTCGAAGAATTAAAAGTCTGACCAGAAGCGGAACAAAAATCATGGAGGATAAATCTTAGTGAGGTTAAGCTTAAAGGATCGATTCTAGAGAAAATGTAGCAGTCATCTGCATAGCAAAGACAAGGGATTTGAGGACCATTTTTTTAAGCTTTTAAAGCCCTAAATGAACAATTATCAATTGCTTTCTGGAATGCTTTATTTAAGAAATCTGAGCACAGGATGAAGATATAAGGAGATAGGGGATCTCCTTGTCTAATCCCTCTTGAAGGTTTGATAACTTCTGAGACCTCATTATTAACTAAAATCTTAAAAGATGCTGTCGAGATACATTCCATAATATAACCAATCCAGTTTGTAGGAAAGTCATTAGCTCTTAAACAATTTTCGATGAAGGTCCATTCTAATTTGTCATAAGCTTTAGCATAGTCCAGTTTAAGAGCTAAGAAACTAGTAATTCCTTTTTTCTTTTTGTGAATAGAATGAATAAGTTCATGTGCCATGATAGTATTATCTGATATCACTCTATTAGGAATGAAAGCAGAAGCAGATTGGAAGGGAGTCACCAATTTTGAAATAAAGACCTTAAGTCTACTTGTAATAATCAAAGTAATGATTTTATAAATAGTATTACATAGACTTAAAGGTCTGTAATGTGAGAATTCTGTAGGATTAGAAACTTTTGAAATCGAAACAAGGAAGGTCTCATTAAGTTTTGTAAGAAGATGTCCAGAGTGGAAGAAACTTTTAACCAAAGCAATGACAGACTGTCCAATAGAATCCCAATAAGTTCTGAAGAAATTAACATTGAGACCATCAGGCCCGAAGATTTATTAAGACCCATCTTCCAAACCACTTTTTTAATTTCCATATCAGAAACAGGTTTATTCAACACTTCTTTGTCTTGGACTGATAAGGTAGGGTTGTCTAGATGGTGGAAATTAAAAACTAAGGGATTGGAGGTGGAGAAAAGATTCTTGTAGTGATCTGTAAATGCTTGTTTGATAAGTTCGGACTCATAAATCCAATTATCATCAATTTTAAGAGCTTGAATGTGATTATTGCGCCTTCTTTGCTTAACTTTAGAATGAAAGTATTTTGTATTTGCATCATTATTTTTAATAAATTTATCTTTGGCTCTTTGTATCCAGTAAATTTTATTAAGTTTTTCAAGTTCTTTAATATTCTAGATAACATTATGTTCTTCTCTAAGTAAATTTAAGTTAAAAGAGTTCTGATTAAAAGCATTTTGAATGTCTCTGAGTTTCATTTTTAAATTTGCAATTCGTGTGTAAAGGAAGATTAAAACAAGATCAAACAAATTACTATCCATTAAACATTGATTAAAACACATCATGGATCTAAAAGGAAGATTAAAACAATTAATTTGTTCACTTGGATCTAAAATGCAATTAAAATCCCCTACAACTAACCAAAGACCAGAGATTGTAGGAGCAAGTGAAGTAATTTGTTCCCATGCCTGGTGATGAAGATTTGGTTGTGGGTATTGATAAACAACAGTTAATGTGAAGGGTGGTTCAGGAACAGCGGAATGAAACTGTACAGTGATCATTCTAGATGAAGTGGCATGGATGTGCACACAAATGGAGTTTGGATCCTATTTAAATAATGTAAATTAAAGCTTGTTCAAGGGGGACCTTGCACTTCATTCAACCTCATATGATGAGGTGTGTAAATGGGGTAAGCTGTAAGCTGCTTAGGAATTGCTGGAGCTTGGGTTTTTCTCGTTTAACTCTAATATCAATGGAGCCAAGTTTAAGTTTAAAACTAAGGTTTGTTTAATATATCAAATCTCAATAAGAAAACGTTATTATTCTGAAATTTAGTCCAACTTATTGAACACATGGACCTTATTAGTTAAGTTTTTATTACATGAAGTTGGTATATGCATATATCAACAACATCGAATTTCGAGATTTAGCACGACAGAGAAGTTGGTTTAACAAAATCATAGCCCAAAAAGATTAAAGAAGAGTTTCTAGTTGTAGAGAAAGGCTGGTGGACTGGTAACTGGTTGATTAACAAAGATAGCAAAAACAAAATGAAAATGGCCCATGCAGGTTTCGAACCTGCGACCTTCGCGTTATTAGCACGACGCTCTAACCAACTGAGCTAATAGGCCATTCCCGCTTTGTTTGTTCTATCTTGACTATATGGCGACAGACCAAAGAAAGAATAATGCTCCATTAATGGTTCGTCGGTTAGTCCAACTTCCACGGTTGGCGGTTGCAACAACCTTCACGTGTGATTAAGGACGAAGTTGGAACTCCTGCGCTGCGATATAGTATGTCAGACTCAGAGAAGGAAAAGGTTTCCATTGGCGTTCAATATGGGAGAATCTTATCCCAAATCAATGTTATACATATTATTGGCTTATTTTTCTCCTAACAAAATTCTATGCCATTGGAACTTGGAATGTTATACTAATAATTTCGCCAGAGAGAAGTTGTTGAAAGAAAAAGAAATAAACTATATATTCCAATGCTCATGATCAATGGCTGTAGATCAATTTGCTTAACCAATGTACGATGAAAATGATTTCTTTTTGTTGATGGTGCACAAGTAAGAATTTTTATTATACTAATAATTTTTTTTCCTCTCAATTGTTGGGTTGGGTCTGTTTAATAATCAGGAGGTGGGGATGAAGAAAATTGTTATAAGCTGCTCCTGCTGCTACTTATTAGGTGGTGGAATTTTGGTCCATCTCGTGACCAATTAGGAAAAGAGGAAGCAGGAATCTCCTGAGTCAGAGTGACCCTTTTCCATTTTTCTTTTTTTGTTTGGTAGCTCAATGTTCAAACTACAAATCACACTCTCCTGCTCTCGTGTATAAATCACAACAAGAGAAGCAAAAGAGAGCAAAGCCAATAATAAGAGGAAGAGGGGAGTGGGTTTTAGAGTAATATAATAATACACAGGAAAAGGCTAAGAGAAGGGGTTCAGAAATGGGGTGGGCAATTGCTCTTCACGGAGGCGCTGGTGACATCCCACTATCTCTGCCACTAGAGCGCCGCCTACCTCGTGAAGCCGGCCTCCGCCACTGCCTTGACGTTGGGATCGCCGCTCTTAAAGCCCATAAACATCCCTTGGACGTTGCTGAACTTGTGGTATTTGCTTTTATTATATTCCAAAATATTTTTCTTCATTCATTCACTGCATCTCTGTTCTGGGTTAGGCCGAAAAATTTGATGCCCTGATCCTAGATATATATAATTTTGATTAAACAGTTATTCTATCCTGTGGGTTATTTTGGTTCTTTAAACTCTGCAACTGTGAAACAAAAATGAATGTTAGTTTGAGTTTTCGCTAAAACAGTATCATAGTGTCTTTACTTGAGGTAGCTTGTTAGCAGATTACTTACTCATTTGTTTTTTCTATAATCAATTATTGTTTTACTTTTTGTTTTATAGCTCCTGTTTACTAAGCAAAAACTATGAACTGAAACAAGCCTGATATGCTGTTCTCTCTTATTGTCTGAGCTTTACATGATCTATAGACAAATTTGTAGTAAAAGGTTTAGATAGAAACTGCAATGGCAATTTCTATGATATATGTGTTTGCTTTGTTTCTAATGGGCCGGTTTGGACACTATTTTCTTTTTGGTATAAATTACTTTGAATCCATGGCAATTTCTTGGGTATAAATGAAAGTCTTACTACTACTGCTAGGCTGCTTGCTGTTTATTAGAGTCAAATTCATAAATCTTTTTGTCCTTAATCTGAACAGAAAACAAAGAATATATATAATCATTTGGTTGTAAGCACAATCTGGATTTTATTATTCTTTTTGTTGTATGCTACTGTTGATTTTTTCCATATATAGGTCCGTGAACTGGAAAACCATCCATATTTCAATGCGGGCAGGGGATCTGTCTTAACTACCGCTGGTACAGTTGAGATGGAAGCTTGCATCATGGATGGCAAGACAAAGAAATGTGGAGCTGTTTCAGGCCTCAGCACTGTTGTTAATGCTATATCCGTTGCACGGGCAATCATGGAGAAGACTCCTCATATTTATTTGGCCTTTGATGGTGCTGAGGCCTTTGCAAGGGAACAAGTAAGTCACAGACATGACAAGCACCCTATTATTTGCTTATGTGTTCTTTTAACATCCATGTCAGTGAAGCTCTCTGTGATGTTTTTAATTAATTTTTTTTTTCAAAATCTGGACCTTTGTTTCTTTAGTTCCTTGAAGTTTGCCTCCTTCATTGTACTTTGTTCCTAACTTTCTGTTAAATTAAATATTGAGTTTATGGCTCTAGACGTTGGTAATATGTGCTTCTTGTAGGTCAGTTTTCCTTTTCTTCTGGTGGTTTCCCCTTTACAAGCTTGACATACAACCAAATTCATCAACTATATATGTTTTTCTTCTTTCGATGTTAAACCAATAAGAAACCTCGATTTGTAGAAAACATAATACTCAATGTCAATAATAGTAATCCAACCAACTAAAATTATATAGGTATCTATATCTAAACCCTAAACCTTCATAAAATGCAAAATGGCCTTCTTTCTTTCTTGTTCAATTTAAGTGGAGGGAACACGTCAATAGAAATTGGTGGTGCTTTCTTGTTCAGCTGTTCTCACATCAAACGCTATATATGGTGCTAATTGTTTTGAATATAAATTATTATGAGCAGCTTTTTATGCCTGTTCTCTTTTACATTGATCAGGGTCTTGAGACTACCGATCCGAGCTATTTTATCACTCCAGAAAACATTGAAAGGCTTAAGCAGGCACAAGAAGCTAATAGAGTTCAGGTACTTTTCATATATCCCCTGCCTATCTAGATAACTGATTTTTATTTTTGAATAGTCTTGGTTTGTTAAATTGCGTAACCTCAGTCATGTTTGCAGTTTGTCCAACTGCCATTAATATGTTTGTGCTGTTGCAGATTCTTTTGGGATGCACCTGAGTAAAAACTCTATTTCTTCTTCTGTACTTTAGAAAGTATAACTTTAAAAACCATAGGACATTAGGCTTTGTAACTGCTTACAATATCAGAGTATGGCATCAAACAAAATTCTGCTGTTTATCATGTGTTGGAAGCAATTTTTCCCAGCATTCAACTTGTTCTGGTTCAGAGCCTTATTTTTTTGACAGATGAAGCACCTTAATGGAGGGTTTTAAGTATTTTACATTGTTATCTACAGATTGATTACACTCAACCAATTCAGAAGGTGGAGAAGCAAGATGCTGCAAATGCTGATGGTGATAGCCGAATTGGCACTGTTGGATGTGTGGCTGTTGACAATGAAGGGAATTTGGCTTCTGCAACATCTACTGGTGGATTAGTGAACAAAATGGTGGGTAGGATTGGGGACACACCAATCATAGGCGCAGGGACTTATGCTAACCATCTCTGTGCGGTTTCTGCAACTGGCAGAGGAGAAGCAATAATCCGCGGTACTATTGCAAGGGATGTTGCTGCTCTTATGGAATTCAAAGGTCTTTCCCTCAAGGAAGCCGCTGCTTATGTTGTGGAGCAAGCTCCACAGGGCACTACTGGGTTGGTTGCTGTGTCTTCCACCGGAGAAATCGCTATGCCGTTTAACACCACAGGCATGTTTCGTGCTTGTGCTACTGAAGATGGATATTCAGAAATTGCCATATGGGATTCTCCATCAAAGTAAGCAATCAAGGGATTTTAGCAAATTCCATTTATTTGACTTAAAAAGCTGCAAGTTTGCTCTGAAAAACATGATTAAAGGTTCATATAGTTTTTCTTCTTGTCATTTGACCACATGAAATGTGCTAAATTTGATCAGAAACAGAGGTTTTCAATTGAATCCCAAAAGCCAAAAGGCACTATAAAAGGAAATCAAGACACTGAAACATTTAAATGACACAGGACTTTCATTCTTTGAGATACAATTCAGACAGTTGAACAAGAATCGTCATTTACTTAAATAAAAAAGAATTTGATTGCATTAATATATTATTAGGGTACCTAGCTAAATAAATCTCGTCTAAGGATACTGTCAGCAGTTGGTTAGTTGCAAGCTGCTCATGTTGAGCTTGCTGTTGCAGCCATATGCATGGAACTATTCCATTGAAGAAGCAATCATTTTGAAGAACTTCAAGCTAAGGAAAGCGGCAAGGAGCGTAGATTTTGTGCTGCTATCAGCAGCTAGCTTGCCTTTGTACTGTCCAATTATATGTATTTGCTTAAGTTTTTTTTTTTTTTTTTTTTTTTTTCACAGAACGACAAGATATTTTATTTATTTAGTAAAAGGAGAAAGTACAAGCTGAAGGATTCGATATGATCCTTTCTGTAACACCATTACATATATCAAAAAGGGCCCTAGGTCTAAGGGCGTGCTGCAATACATCAAAAGGCTTGGAAGTTCTAGAGTCAGCAGCAATTGTAGCTAGGTAGTCGGCTAGAGTGTTACATTCCCGATACACAAAAGATAGCTTGACTTCCTCAAATCTTGTCGCAAGTAGGCAGCATTCAGAAGTAAGGATGGCTAGCAGGGGGGAAGATCCTGCTGGTCCTTCATCCTGTAAAACAGTTGTACAGAGCTCAATGAGTCAGTTTCAATCCATAAGCGATGTATATCATGCTGAATAGCCAGTTCCATTCCCTTTTTAATGCCCTGAAGTTCTGCAATACTGATGTTAGTAATACCAAAATAAGATGAGAAGGCCGAGATTAGATCACCATTACTATTTCTAATAATCCCACCACAACCAGAAAAACCAGGATTACCTAGGCATGAACCATCAGTGTTTAGCTTAAAAACATTTATAGGAGGGGGATTCCATGAAAGGGAAATTTTTGTATGAATGGTTTGTGTACGGGTGGGTTTAGTATCATGCAAAGATTTGAGAAGAGGCGGAATGTATTTGGTGGCAGAATCAGTTAAAATGGGTGTATGATTGTAAAGAGAAGCATTTCGAATCTTCCAAATCTGCCAAATGAAACTAATGAAAATACTTTAATTGGATAAAAGAGTATTTTCATATTTAAAACCGAGATGTTGACTTTGTAAGTTCTTTAGGAAAATTATAAAATTATCATTAATAGGATTCCAATCCCAATTAAACTGAGTCCATAGAGGCTTGTAATGGGGACATTGGGTATATATATGGTGAATATTTTCAGAATTATGAGCACAAAGATGACATGCTGGTGAAGGTATGATGTTTTTAAGGTGTAACATCTCAGCAGTGGGTAATTTATTATGAGCACAAAGCCAAGCACAAAAAATGGTTCTAGGTAAAGCCTTGATTTTCCACAGATGGTGCCATGGCAGGGAAGGGAAAGGAAGAGGTGAGTTCTGGTAGATTAAATATAAGTATAAAGAGGAGGTGGTGAATTGACCAGTATGGGAGAGAGACCATTGGAGTATGTCAGAGGTAGGATAAGAGGGTAAGGGAATGGCGTGAATGGAGTGTATCAACCAATCTGGTAAGAAATCAACCACAATTGCCAGGTCCCAGGAGTGAGTTGTAGGATTTATAACATCCTTAACCAATATATGTTGTAGGTGTGCTGGGATAGGTGTAGTATTTAATTGGTTAAGAACTACATTGTTCACCCATTTGTCATTCCATAAACTAACAGAAAACCCATTGCCTATAGTCCACGACCTATGTTCTGCTATAAGATGCCGACATTTAGTAAAACCTCCCCATAGGAAAGAACAATTTTGGGGTATAGGAGAAGTAAGGCAAGAGTGGTGTTGAAAATATTTAGCCTTAATCAATTAAGAAACTAATGAATCTTGGGATGTGTAGATTTTCCACAACTGTTTAGTTAGCAATGCTATATTAAACTCCTTAATAGAATGGATGCCAAGGCCACCAATTTGTTTAGGAGTTGTGCAGGTACGCCATTGTACTAAAGGCATTTTATTCTTTAAGGATTGTGGACTCCATAGAAAGTTTCTCATAAGTGTGTTAAGTCTGGTAGTAACAGCAGCAGGGAGCATAAAACAAGACATAGTATATGTAGGTATAGATGATAACACTGATCTAATTAAGGTGAGCCTACCTGCATACGAAAGCATTTTATTATACCATTTATTGATATGGTAATTGAAAGAGTTTAAAAGATGTTCAAAAAAACTTTGGTTGAAATTTGTCAACTGGAGATTAAGCCCTAAGTATTTGATGGGACCATGTGTAACAGGAACCTGAAATATGTTACTAATAGTATGTTGTGTAGCAGGATGAGTGTTGGGAGAGAAAATAAGGGAACACTTATTACGATTGAGAGACTGTCCTGAAGCAGAACAGAAGTTAGAGATTAAAGAATTTAGAGAATGACAATTTTCAGTTGTAGATCATCCAAAAATAAGACAATCATCGGCATAGCAAAGTGCAGGTATTGAAGGACCTAATCTAGAGGCTTTAAGAGCTGTAAAATTTTTATTTTGATTAGCGGTGATTAAAGATTTATTAAAAAGATCTGAACAAAGGATGAATATGTAAGGTGACAACGGATCACCTTGTCTCAAACCTCTGGTTGGAGTAATTAAGTCGGAAAGTTGGTGATTAATTAGTAACCTATAAGAAGGAGTTTTAATGCATTCCATTATATAGTGTATCCAATTATTGGGAAAGCCATACTTGTGTAAACATGTTTGAATAAAAGACCAATCAAGCTTATCATAGGCTTTCTCATAATCAAGTTTTAATGCAAAAAAAGATGCATTACCAGATTTTTTCCTAAGTGTGTGCATGAGTTCATGAGCCATGATCAAATTATCAGTTATATGTCGATTTGCTATAAAAGCATTCTGAAGAGGACTTATAAGTTTATTAAGAATAGGTTTTAATCTATGTACCAGCAATGAAGAAATCACCTTATAAATTGTGTTACAAAGACTGATAGGTCTGAAGTGACTAATTTCAGTGGGATCAGGTTTTTTAGGAATGAAAATGACAAACGTTTCATTAAGTTTTTTAAGGAGATGACTAAAGGAGAATAGGGCAGAAGAATATTGAAGGGAAGAATATCTGTTTCTGTATTAGTTTGCAGAATAAATAGTACAGTATTTGTATCAGTTACAGAATGATTAGGCTAAGGTTTAAAGCTAAGATAAAGATAAGTATACAACTGAAACTGTTAGCTTGAGTTGGATTAGAGTCAAACACTTATCGGTTGTTTTCCAATTTCACAATCCCGCCAATATTCCCCCGCAAGATGGAGTAGCCTTCAGTTACTCCAATCTTGGATGACAGTAGCTGTAATCTCTGCTTCGACAAAGCCTTGGTTAAAGCATCAGCTATATGTGAAGTAGAGTCAATGTGAAGCACCTGCAGCTGTCCTTTTCCAATTTTCTCTCTGACAAATAAATAATCTAGTACGAGATGTTTCATCCTTGAGTGAAATACTGGGTTGGCACAAGTATACATAGCACTAAGGTTATCACACAGAATTGTTGGAATTGTTTGCTTCAACTTACAGGGTAGCTCAGATAAGAGAGACTGAATCCATGTTACTTCAGCCACGGCAGCTGCAATTGCTCTATACTCTGCCTCTGTTGATGAGCGAGCAATTGTGGTTTGCTTCTTCGAACTCCAAGAGATAGGAGTATTTCCCAGTTTAATTACAAAGGCAGAGGTTGACCTCCTATCATCAAGATCACCTGCCCAGTCCGAGTCAGTATAGACCGTCAGTCTGAAATTTTCTTCTTTTGTGATTTGCAAACCATGATACAAAGTGCCTTTCAAATATCTTAGGATTCTTTTCAATGCAGTGAAGTGAGTTTGTGTTGGCCTTTGCATGAACTGTGACAACTTATTGACTGCATAGGCAATATCCGGCCTTGTGAGACAGAGATATTGCAAAGATCCTATGATTTTCTTGTAGGTTTGTTCATCAGCTGCTGCTGTTCCATCATTCAACTTGAGTACTGTGGTTGTTGAAAGTGGTGTGTTAGCTAGTTTTGCTCCAGCCATATCAGTCTTTTCAAGAATCTCAGTGATATATTTGTGCTGAGATAAAACAAGCCCTTGCTGTTTTTCACAACCTCCACTCCAAGAAAAAAATTCAAATTTCCAAGATCTTTCAAGGAGAACTTAGATGCTAAGTCTTGCACAAATTGTTGAATGAATGTCATATTATTACCTGTCAGAATAATATCGTCGACATATATTAGCATAAAGGCTGTAATTCCTTCTTTGCTGAAGATGAATAAAGAATGATCAGCTTTGGAGTTGGCAAATCCATATTGAAGAAGATAAGAACTGAGCGCCGAATACCAGGCACGAGGAGCCTGCTTCAATCCGTAAATTGCCTTATTCAATCGACAAACAAAGCCAGGTTTACTTTTGTCATGAAACAGAGGAGGCTGTGTCATATACACTTCTTCATCGAGTTTGCCTTGTAGAAAGGCATTATTCACATCAAATTGGTGCAGCGGCCAATTCTGAGAAACTACAATACAAAGTATAACTCTTACTGTGACTGGCTTTATGACTGGGCTAAAGGTCTCATTGAAGTCGAGTCCTGGCCTTTGAGTGAAGCCTTTGGCGACGAGACGTGCCTTGTACCTAGATATAGACCCATCTGCATTTCTCTTGATCCGAAACACCCACTTACATGTTACAATAGTTCTGTCATGAGGAGGTGGAACTAATGTCCAAGTATTATTGTTTTGAAGTGCCTTGAGTTCTTCTAACATGGTTGATTTCCATTCTAAACTTTGAACAGCAGAGGAGGCACTTGTTGGCTCAATTTGACTGGGCATGAGATGCTTGGTGGCAGTAAAAAGCTTCTTGGGTTTAAAAATATGGTTCTGTGATCTTGTCACCATATGATGAGTTCTCTGTGGAGCAAGGTTAGTGACAGGTAATGGATGTATAGATTCTGGAGTAATAGGAGATGTGTTTGGGAGACTTACCATTGTGTCACTGCCAGAGGGTTGCACTGCCGAGATTGATGAGATGGGATTTGTCTCTGTAGTTGAATGTGATGCAGATTCTGATGTAGTTGTGACTATTGTAGTAACAGGCACATCATAAATCGAGACAGGTGGTGATAGTTCATCAGAAAACTCTTTTGGAACAGAGTAGACTTTGCTAAATGGAAACTGGAATTCATTGAAGAGAACATTCCTTGATGTGTAGATGCGTTGGGAGTCAATATCAAGACAGAGATATGCACTTTGAGTTCTTGAGTATCCCATGAAAACGCAAGGTTTCGACCTAGGCTCCAATTTATGAGAATTATATGGCCTTAGCCATGGATAACAGAGACATCCAAATGTCTTAAGCTTAGTATAATTTGGAGCTTCATGAAATATTGACTCAAAAGGGCTTTTGCTATTCAAAACTTTTGTAGGTAGCCTGTTTTATTAAATAAACGGCAGACAAAAAGGCAAATGGCCAATAAATAAGGGGCATGGAGGCTTGGTGAAGCAAAGTCAAACCTGTCTCAACAATTGTTCGGTGCCTTCTTTCAACAGTTGCATTATGCTCTAGAGTATAAGGTGGAGACCTTAGATGTTGTATACCAGACTTGTCCAAGACTTCTTGTAACTTCTCAAACTCTCCTCCACAATCTGAATAGAGTGTTAAAATAGGCACATTGAAATATTTTTCAACATTTAACTTAAATGTGATGAATGTTGAGTGCACATCTGATTTTCTTTTTAATGGGTAGAACCACATATATTTTGTAAAGTGATCTACAAAGGTCACATAATACTTGTAACCATTAATAGAGGTTATTTTGCTTGGTCCCCAAACGTCTGTATAAACCACTTCTAAAGGTCTAGAAGATTTGATAGTTGAAACAGCAAATGGCAATTTGTGCATTTTATTGCAGGTGCAAGAGTTACATAACTGATCTAGATTCTTTCCAGAGCAAGGCAAATTAGAACTATTCACTACAAGCTGCAAGGTTCTTGAATTTGGATGCCCAAGGCGTTGATGCCACACCTCACTGGATGCTTTTATTCCTACCATCGCTAATGCACCATTATTGATGACTGGCTCTTCTGCATTCAACTCATAAATCCCACCTCTACTCTGGCCTTGTGCTAGAACCTCTCTCGAAGACAGATCCTTCACAAGATAATCAAAGGGAAAAATTCAACAGAGGCATGATTAGTAAGACAAAATTTTGAAACAGAACATAAGTTTCTATCTGCCTTGGAAACAAGTAAGACATCATCTAATTGAAAAGTTTTATTTGGGGTTTGGATAGAAGTAGAACCAGTGTGTGATATTGGTAATCCAGAGCCATCGCCTATGACCAAAGCATCTGTTCCAGTGTAGTTCTCCAGCTTGTCATGGCTTGCAATATTTGAGGTTACATGATGCGAGGCACCAGTATCAAGCAGCCATCCATTCTGATGTTTTGCAGCATTGGTTGCAACATGCGCAGAAGGTTGGTTGTATGAGTTTCTTAGTCGAATTTGATTGCACGTTTTGGCAGTGTGACCCACCTTGTCACAAAACTGACATGTCGGCCTTGAATAATTATTCTTTCGCTGCACAAAATCGTTGTTAGGTCCATTAAACCTGTTTGAATGAGACCTGTTTGATCCTTGCCTGTACTTATCTGGAGTGTAATGTTTGACAGCAGCATTTGCAGTATGCATAGTAACACTGGTTGAATCTTGACGTTGCAGGAAGGCCTCATATTCAACCATTTTGTCAAGCAATTCTTCAAAGCTGATGGAGCTTTCTCTAGCCCGTATGCCTGTTGAAATTTCTCGAAATTCAGCACCAATTCCATTGAGGACATGAATCACCAGTTCGTCTTCATGAATTGGAGAATTAATCAAGGCAAGTTCATCAGCGGTGTGCCTAATGATTTGAAAAAATTCTTGAACCGATCGTGACCCTCGAGGTTGAAGCAATTTTTCTCTGAGTTGCATCATTCTTGATCGAGATTTGTTGGCGTACATGGCTTGAATCTTCAGCCATGCTGCCTGAGAGGAAGAGCAAGAAGCAAAAAATGGAATTACTGATTCAGAGGTAGAAGAAAGAATACCATGAAGAAGCAGCTGATCCTGCTGCACCCAGTGTCCAAAGGCAGGATTTGGAACTTGCTTTGAAGCATCATCTTCTGAAGAGATCAATGCAGATGGACAGACTTTAGTCCCATCTATATAGCCTGTAAGGTTGTGCCCAGTAAGAAGAGAGGAAAACTGGGCTCTCCAGGAGGGAAAATTATGTGAGGTAAGTTTGATTGGGAGCTGTGCTGCAGCATTGATAGTAATGAGCGGTGGCAGTCCATTGGTTTGAGCAAAGGTCTGAGTGTTTGAATTAAGAATTGTTGGAGAGGTGCTAGAGGAGGAATCTGACTTTGTCGACATTGAGAAGAAAAAAGAAAAAAAAAGAGGGTATTGATAAGGAGAAAAAAAATCAGATTTGATCACCGAGCTCTTGATACCATAAAGGAGAATAGGGCAGAAGAATATTTAAGGGAAGAATATCTGTTTCTGTATTAGTTTGCAGAATAAATAGTACAGTATTTGTATCAGTTACAGAATGATTAGGCTAAGGTTTAAAGCTAAGATAAAGATAAGTATACAACTGAAACTGTTAGCTTGAGTTGGATTAGAGTCAAACACTTATTGGTTGTTTTCCAATTTCACAATCCTGCCAATAATGACCTGAATGAAAAAAACTCTGTACTAAGTTAATGACAGAAGGGCCAATAGAATGCCAATACTCTTTAAAAAACCCAGCAGTTAGACCGTCTGGACCTGGGGCTTTGTTAGAATTCATCCTCCAAATATAGTTTTTAATTTCATTATTAGTAAAAGGTTTATTTAAACATTCTAAGTCTTCTGAGGAGAGGGTAGGGAAATCGTCAATGAAGGAGAAATTAAAATCTGCAGTATTGGATGAAGCATAAAGATTGTTATAAGTAAATGCTTGCATGATCAAATTAGAGTCAGACAACCAACCATCGACAGTTGAGATGAAATTTATAGTATTATCACGTCTGCGCTGTTTAACTTTAGAGTGGAAGTAGGTTGTGTTGTTATCTCCTTCTGAAATCCATTTATCATGAGCTCTTTGTGCCCAATATTTTTCCTTTAACTTACTTAAATCTTTTAGCTGATGCATTAATTGATGCTTTTGTTGTTGTAAGAATTCAGAGGGTTGGTTATGAAAGGCAGTTTGGACTTGTTTAAGAGAGTTCTGCAATGAATTGATCTGAGTTTTAATATTACCAAAAACAAATTTTTTCCATTGTTTGGACTCAAAGGCCAATTTTTTACATTTTTGGGAGAAGTCATAGGCATGCGAACCAATTCGGGTGGAAGACCAAATATTGTTGACTATATCTCTATTCTCTATGTTTCCATTGGTTTTCAAATCTAAATCTGGGGGGAAACTTATTGAAAACAGGGTTAGTATTTAGAACTAAAGGGAGGTGATCAGAGCCTGTGGAAGGAATATGTGAAACAATAGTCTTATGATAGTTTTGCATCCAAACGACATTGGCTGCAGCTCTGTCTAAACGTTTCCTTATATGATAATGACCTAATCTTTTGTTATTCCAAGTAAAAATTGGCCCGTTAAATCCTAAGTCAAAAAGTTCACAATTATTCAAACATGCATTAAAATGATCAGAGGCATGTATATCATATCTAAAATGACTACATTGCTCATTTGAATTTAGAATGCAGTTAAAATTTCCAATAACTAACCATGGATCATGAATGGTTGTAGCTAGATTATTTAAATGTTCCCATACCTGATGATGCAGATGGTGTTGAGGGTAGTGGTATAATGCAGTGAGCTGGAATGGTTGTTCTGGAGGGTTGGGACGAACATGAGCAGTAATGGTCCTAGTGGTCACACAGTTGCTATGGATTGTGATCTGTTGCTAGTCCCATAAGAGCCAAATACCTCCAGAATAACCTACCGGAGATGCAATAATTCGGCCGTAATAAGGACTTTGAACCAGTATATGCTCGACCCTACTAGCGGTAACCTTGGTTTCCAGTAGAATCAACACCTGAGGGGAGTGGCGATGAAGGAAATGGAAAAGCTCAGGTAAGAATTCATCCCTACCGGCACCTCTAACGTTCCATACAAGCATCTTCATGAATTGTGGGTTCTGGGGATAGGTGAGGGTCGGTTGAGGAAAGCCCGGGTTCTGCATGCCCTCCATTTGGAAGGCAATGGCGTTTGGATGAGCAGTTGGTGAAGGTTGTGGACCGTCGTTTTCCAGACTGGCAATTCTCAGGTGGTAAAGATTCTCTCTTTCCATTGTCAACAGGTCTCTTATAGCTTCTACGGCTATAGTGATCAGGGGTACGCTATTGGGAAGTGCAAAGAGGTGGGGTTGAAAGTGTTGGGACTGGAAGATGTATTCTCCGAGACCTGGGTTGAGCATCTGATTTCTTTGGGGTGTGTTGTCGTTTTGTGGGAGCAGGTTTAGAGTTTGAGGTTGGGGAGATACGGTTTGGAGAATGGTTCTCAGCTGTGAAGGTGAAGATAGGCTCAGACCCTGGAGGTAATTCATTACAGCTTGTATATGCATGTCTTCCAGTTGTTGACCTCTCTCTGCCCTGGGTTGGAGAGGATTGACTCGTGGGTGAGGGGTGGGCGGAAGGTCCAGATGACCATTGGGAAGGTTGTGGTTCGGGTGGTTGTTCATCTCTGCAGCTTGGGGAGGGGAGCTGGAAAGAAATTGAATTGTGGGCATTGGGAGGGTGAATTGATTGTTTGTCAGGATGTGAAGTGGTTTTTGTTGGTGTGGGAGATTGTATGAGAGATGGAGGATTTATAGAAGGATTAAGCTTGTTAAGGAAGGGGAAATTGGTAGATTTGCTTCGGTGTAAGTGAGATTTTGAAGTGAAAGGGGTTTTAGAGAGAGATGGTAAAGAGTGGGTACGTGTTAAGAAGTTAGGATATGGAGTTGCCATCTGTGGAAGTTGAGCTGAGGAGACCATGGGAGTCGATGATGGGAGTCGATTGGCAGAAATGGAAGTCAAATTTTCTTCTGATGAGACAATGGGAGTGGCGGCAGACGAGGGTTTCTGAAAAGAAGAGCTTGAAGAAGGAATAGCTAGGGTTGGGCTCGGGTTTTGAACATTAGAGATTGAAGGAGGCTGGGATTTCCTATTCCTTTTATTGGGCTTAATTATGGACTCAGTTTTATGGGTTGTTGAAATTTTAGATGTAATATTAAGAGTCTGATTAGATTTTGTCGTTTGAAAATTAGTAGTGCTAGAATGATCAAGATGTTTGTCTAAAGTGTCTTTGTTCTTATCAGAAGTTGAATTATTCTTTGGCTTCCACGTATGAGACATTTGTTGATTAGAATTTTTATTAGGCAAAAAATCTTTTTGCTGAGTCATGCCTAATTTGATATTATCATTGGTTAAACTAGTTTTAGTGGGAACATTAGAAAAAGTAGTACGTTCTGTAAAGATCTTACCAGAACCTCCTTGGTGATCTAACCTGTTTCGGCGATTCCGTCTCGTAACCGTCTGCCATGGATGAGAGTCTTGTGGGATCGAAGAAGATGATGCTTCCTTAGATAGTGGAGAAGCCTTAGCAGAATCAGTAGTAATATTAGGACAAGTAACATCTTCATGCCCAATTAATCCACAACGCATACAGAAAGGTGTATGCATTTCATAATGAATTTGTTGAACATGATGATCAATATGGATTTGTTTTGGAAGTTGTTTGAAACCCGACACCTCCACACAAATCCTTGCATATCGTCCTCGAGAGGCTGAGCCAGTATGAGCATCAATTTTAATAGGGGTTCCAACCATGGAGCCAATCTTAAAAAGGACTTGAGCATCATAGTATTCAATAGGTAGTTCAGGGAGTTGAATCTAAATAGCAAGCCTTTTGTAATCATTGGAAGAAGGTTTAAAATTTGGGAACCATCTTTGAACCATCAAATAGTGGTTAAAGAGGAACCATGGA
Source organism: Corchorus olitorius (assembly GCA_001974825.2). Lineage (NCBI taxonomy): Eukaryota > Viridiplantae > Streptophyta > Magnoliopsida > Malvales > Malvaceae > Corchorus > Corchorus olitorius. The sequence goes on along the minus strand of AWUE01019619.1, from coordinate 8,760 downwards.
CCTCCAGCTAGAACCGTGTAATAATCTTCAAGGGAAGTAAATTTGATAATAAAATAGTTTGAACCAAGGTCAATTATTGTAAAAGTGGAAGATACCTTCCAAAGCTTTTGAAGTTTGGGGGCTAACTTGTTAAACGAGAGAGGGTGATCAATTAGTTTGATAATCAGGGTGTTCCTCCAAGGCTTGGTAATACGATCCTTTTCTTCTTTCAATAGAACAAGAGTTGGAATTGAAGGATCTAGGTCTAATCACTCCTCTTGATTTTGATAATCATCATCGTCAACATTTATATCATCTAACCAAGATTGATAATACAAATGTTGTGATTGGGCTAAAAGTATTTGTTTGTATGAGAAGTTCATGGTTTGATTTGGATTTGGTTGAGGAGGGGGAGAAGATGAGGAATCAGGTGGCCGAGAAGAAGCTTGAAGCAAGAATGATTCAGACGAATTTGGTGATGGGATCGAGTGATATGGTTGATCGCGAAAGAAACCAGAAGAGGAGCATTTAGGAGAAAACATCGTTTAGGTTGAGCTTTATATGATTTTGCCTCTTTGAAAAGGGCTCTTAGTAACAAAGCTTGTGGATGAAAAAGAACTAATGACATTTGTATTTGCTTAAGTTTGTTAATATGCTTTTCTATCAGTTTTAATTCTAAGCTACTACCTGTAAACATAGGTGTACAAGTCTAATTGCATTGCACCTCTGTTTTCTATTGGATTTGTGTGGCAGTAGTACTTGTATAAAATTAGTTTTGAACTTAATGGAAACAAGTGGATCGGTCCGCGCTGGTGCGTCGGACGTTTAGAAATCTACTTCTTTGAACAATTTTCTATTCGAATTAAATTGTTTGATGCGTAGAAAAGTTCGAAAGTACTATGATTTTAAATGTGTTGCATCTTTAAAAGGCTATACTATTAACAGTGAGCATTGCCCTAAAGTTAACAATAAATAGTAAATATTAGTTTGTACTGGATAGGTGCAGTATATAGCTTCAATTTTGTTTACTCCTCTAGAGTGTGTAGCATTTAAACAAAAACTAAGTTTACTCTTTTTTTCATATGGACATGAAAGGCCTGAAGAGAGGTTACAATTCTAGCATTCATTAGCAAAAGTAGAGATAAGAGGGATAGGATTTATTATAACATTTATGTGAAAAGAAATGGATAATTACAAAAAAGGGCTCAAGGGCAAAAGTAGAGATAAGGGAATAGGATTTATTATAACATTTCTGTGAAAGGAAAGGATAATTACAAAAAAGGGCTCAAGGGCAAGAATTGACTAGAAACTAACCTCGGGTTTTCTTAGTAATTTGGCAAGTGAGAAAAGACAAAAAAGGACAAAAAAAGTTCAAATAGAGCCTCTTCATCGATCCTCAAAAGGGGATTTTGGTAAATTCCCTGGGTCTTTCAAATGATATTTAGTATATATAATCATCTTTCAAGCTAATTTCCAGCTACAAATTTCATGTTTTCTCTTCTTCTGTTAATCACTAGCTTTGTTCATAGTTTCTGGGTCTCTTTGATCGCCATATTCATATTCATATTCACCAAGTTCAATTTTCAATCTGTCCAAGGGTTAGTTCCTTGAGATCATTTAACAGTTTTCAATCACCTTGTTAACCATTTAAACCAACAATATAAAGCAGAAGCCAACCCTGCAGCACATGGCTTCTCCGGGTCTATGAATTTTGCCATTTCAGCTCGCCAATAGATTCCTCCAATCCCCAACATCTCCTTATGTGAATCAATCAGGATCTTGACAGCTCCTTTCCCGAAGAAATCAGATTTTTGCCAGGCCTATATGATATCAGGGTCACATGACAGCTTGAAACTTGAAAGGCTAAACTTCAGTCTGTATTTTCCAAGTAGTCTGAAGTGTAAACAATATCTTGTCAGATCATAGTCACACACTTCTGAAAATAAGAGTATAAATAAGAGAAAAGTTTGCATATCATTCTCCCAATTCTTGTAAAGAAAAATCCAATGGCTGCAAGACAGCTTCAGCTTCAATATTCTGTCGTGGCTACTTGCATCCTGCATCTTCCTTGTCCTTGTCCTGAAATTTATGATCTCCAAGGAGAATTCAAGCAAAAGAAAACCCAATCTTCCACCAAGCCCTCCAAAGTTACCAATCATAGGCAACCTTCACTAGCTAGGAAGCATGCCACACTTATCTCTCAACCGCCTCGTTAACAAGTTTGGTCCAATCATTTACTTACAACTAGGTCAGGTTCCAACCATGGTGGTTTCTTCGGCTAAAATGGCAAGGGAAGTTTTGAAAACTCATGATCTTGCTCTTTCAAGCCACCCCCGGATCTTTTCTGCTAAGCATCTTTTCTATAATTGCACTGACATTGTCTTTTCCCCTTATGGTGCATACTGGAGGTATATTCAGAAAATCTGCATTCTTGAACTACTAAGTGCTAAACGTGTTCAATCCTTTAGCTTTATCAGGGAAGAAGAAGTTGGCCGTTTGATTCATAGAATTGCACAGTCTTATCCTGGGACAACAAATCTAAGCAAGATGTTGGGATTATATGCTAATGATGTTCTTTGTCGAGTTACATTTGGAAGAGATTTCTCACAAGGAGGAGACTATAATCGCCATGGGTTCCAAAAGATGCTTGAAGATTATCAAGAGTTGCTTGGAGGATTTAGTGCTGAAGACTTCTTCCCTTCCATGGAATTCTTACATAGCTTTACCGGCATGAAATCAAGACTCCTCGACACATTCCAACGCTTTGATAGGTTTTTCGATCAGGTAATAGACGAACATCTCAATCCTGACAGGCAGAAAGAGAAGCGCAGCAAGGATCTTCTGGATTATCTGCTTGATGTACAGACAAGTGGGTCAAACGAAATTACTCTCACCATGGACAATGTTAAGGCCATAATCTTGGTAAGTACTTTAGAAAGACCCTTTTGTTATGGCTTATTAGTCTTTCTGCCCCCGAATTATGGGTCTAAGGGCAAATTGCCCCCTAAACTAAAATCGATACAATTTGCGCCTCAACTTTTCAAATTCAGGATAATTTGCTGGGTAAAATGTCTTGAATTTGGGAAGATTATAGGGGCAAAATATTCTGATTTGAAGTTCTGGAGATAAAACGTCCTTGACGCGATAGTTTAGGGGGCAAAAATACTAGTAAGCCCTTTTTCTTATTGAACTTATGTTTTTTGATGTCCACAGTTGTTGCAAAATCAGTGTCATTGATAAATGCAATTGATTTTTGCAGGACATGTTTGCTGCAGGAACAGACACAACATTCATAACTCTAGACTGGGGCATGACAGAGCTTATTATGAACCCAAAAGTCATGAAAAAAGCTCAAGCTGAAGTACGAAAAGTTGTAGGGGAAAGAAGAGTGGTTTTGGAAAGTGATTTGCCTCAACTTGACTACATGAAAGCTGTCATCAAAGAGATATTCCGTTTACATCCTCCTGCTCCGGTCTTAGTCCCCAGAGAATCCACCGACGATATTACAATCAATGGGTTCCACATTCCAGCCAAAACATGAATTTTTGTCAATGCTTGGGCAATTGGAAGAGATCCCGAGTCATGGGAAAATCCTGAATCATTTGAACCAGAAAGATTTATGAATAGTTCGATTGATTTCAAGGGGCAAGATTATGAGCTGATACCATTTGGAGCTGGTCGAAGAATTTGCCCTGGTATTACATTTGGCACTGCAAGCATTGAGCTTGCACTAGCTCAGCTTCTCCATAGCTTTGATTGGGAGCTTCCTCCTGGTATTGAAGCTAAAGATTTGGACATGATAGAAGCTTTTGGCATCACAATGCACAGGGTGGCTCAATTGATGATTATTGCTAAACCACATTTTCCTTAATTAGGACAATACATCATTAATCATTAATGGAAATAATAAATAAAGGAAAATTACCCTGATTTTTAAATATCAAACTGAATTTTGTATCATTGTGAGATGTATCCCATCCCATCTGCCTCTTGCTTCGAAATGAAATGAGAAGCTAGTTCATAAGTAACCAAATATTTCGTAAAATAGTAGTACTAGCCAAAATGGCACCTGGGCGTTATTAGCTTATAGCATAGCACGAGCATGACGCTCCAACCAACTAAGCTAATAGGACACGTGAAAATTAGGCTATTACGATACCAAGGAAACTCTTGTCTCTTCTGTCTTGACTCTTGGACGAATGCCCGACAGAACAAAGAACAATGCTCCAAACTCCAAGGGTGAATCCAACCAGCTCCTCAGAGTAAGTTTCAACAACAACGTGCGATTTGGGGCGAAATATGAGACAAAATGACAGATTTTGATTGGCGTTTAAAATGAGAGAATCTTATCCTAAATCAATTAAATATACATATACATATACATACATTATTCTAGGATCCTACCCTATGCCATATGCCATTGGAATTTGGGAACTCATTACTCTGTTCAATGGGCATAAATCAACTTGCTGATAATGTAAAATGAAAATGATTTTTGGTTGGTGGATTGTGATGGCGGTGGTGGGTGGTGGGTTAAGTAAACATATTATTATTACTACAAATTCTTTTCTCAATTTGTCATTTTGTTGGAAATAAACAAGGGTAATTATTTGATACATCAGCGGTGTAAATTTTGGACACCACAAGCGGATAGTGGAGTTGACACATGTCCATTTTTTGAATTAATTAAATTTTGGATATTTCAATCTAGTCCCTAAGAAACACATGTCACCCTTTAGAACCCGCATGTGTAGTCTGCTAAACTGCACTAACAGTGTATTGTATATTTTACCATAAACAAAAGTAATTTTGGAAGGTATTTTTCGAAAGGCAAATTATACAATACATCGGCGGTGAAATTTAGTAAACTACACAAGCGGGTCTTGAAGGGTAACATTTGTCCTCTAGAGACTAGATTGAAATATTTAAAACTTAATTAATTCAAAAAATGGACATGTGTCAACTCCACACCCCGCTTGTGGAATCCAAAATTTACACAGCCGATGTATCAAATAATTACCCTTTTCGAAAATAGTACTACAATTTTATTTTTCTACGCTGGTGCAGGTAGTTAGAGGGTGGAATTTAGGTTCAACTATTGGGAAAAAGAAGCAAGTTGGATTCTCCTGAGTCTGAGTCCCCCTTCCCCTTTTCTCCTTTCTTTTCTAAGTAATTTGCAAAATATAATTGTTTAAAATTTAAAATACTAGTAATCACAGTTTCTTAGTCTCGTTTGAAATGATAAAATAGGAAGAGGCAATAAGAGGAAGAGGGAAATTGGTTTTAGTCTCTTAGACTAACAAAAGAGAAGAAGAAAAACAGAGAGAGAGGCCAAAAATGGGGTGGGCAATAGCTCTGCATGGAGGCGCTGGTGTCCCATTAACTCTGCCTCCGGAGCGCCGCCTACCTCGTGAGGCTGGCCTCCGCCATTGCCTTGAAGTTGGGATTGCCGCTCTCAAAGCCCACAAGCACCCCTTGGACGTTGTTGAACTTGTGGTATATATGTGCTTTTCTGTTCTGGGTTTATAACTAGTCATTTTTATCGAACAGTTGTAGTAGCAACTTTGGGATGCATTTTTGATTCTTGAAACTCTGCAACTGTGAAACAAAAATAGATGTCAGTTTGAGTTTTCGCCACAACACAACTATAGTGCCTTTATATATATGATCTATAGACAAATCTGTAGTGAAAGGTTTAGATTAAAAATTTCATTGGGGTTAGATTCTCCTTGGCTTGGCATTCCTTTTGACACATATATTAGGCCATTGTTTAGTACCGAGAAGACAAAACATGAAATGGATTAGTATGTATTTCTTTTATTTTTCCTTTTGTTACTAACTACTTCAAATCTTTTGTGATTTCTGTGTGTAACATTCAAATTCATGATAATATCTTTTGAGTACATGTCAAAAGCATTAATGAAATCATTTTGTTCTAAGCAGAATATATATAAGTTATTGAATTGTATTCTTCTTCCAAATTCCAATACTATGAGCTGATGACTTGTGCCAATATATATATAGGTCCGTGAACTAGAAAACCATCCAGATTTTAATGCGGGCAGGGGATCTGTATTAACGACAGAAGGTACGATTGAGATGGAGGCTAGCATCATGGATGGCAAGACAAAGAAATGTGGAGCTGTATCAGGCCTCAGCACTCTTGTGAATCCCATATCCGTGGCACGCGCAGTCATGGAGAAGACTCCTCATGTTTATCTGGCCTTTGATGGTGCTGAGGCCTTTGCAAGGGAACAAGTAAGTCACAGCCAAGACTAGCAAATCAATCTCTTATTTGCTTATGTTCTTTCAACATTCATGTCATTCACTATCTCTCTCTTCTTTAATTTCTTCATTGTACATTGTCCCTAGTATAACTTCCTATTGATGTAAACACCTAGAAGGGTTGATGATGCTTTCCTGTTTAGCTGTTCTCAAATCAAACTTTGCATATAGTGCTCATTGCTTTGAATTACTAATTAAATGATAATGAGTTTATTCTCTTTTATCATTTGGTCAGGGTTTTGAGACTGTTGAGCAGAGCTATTTTGTTACTCCAGAAAACATAGAAAGGCTTAAGCAGGCAAAAGAAGCTAATAGAGTTCAGGTATCTTTCTTTCACATATCCCAGTCATCTTTGCAGCTATTTATATATACAAGATTTTATGGGCAAATTTTTCTATTTCTTGAAGTCTTTTACTTATTTCTCTAGGTGGATTACACTCAACCAGATCACACAAGTCATGTTGATAGCCGAATGGGCACTGTTGGATGTGTGGCAGTTGACAATGAAGGCAATTTGGCTTCTGCAACTTCAACTGGTGGATTAGTGAACAAAATGCTAGGTAGGATTGGGGACTCACCAATCATTGGTGCAGGGACTTATGCAAATCATCTTTGTGCGGTTTCTGCTACAGGCCAAGGAGAAGCAATACTCCGTGCAACTGCCGCGAGGGACGTGGCTGCTCTTATGGAATTCAAAGGCCTTTCCCTCAAGGAAGCTGCTGCTTATGTTTTGGAGCAACTTCCCCCAGGCACTACGGGGTTGGTTGCCGTGTCTTCCACGGGAGAAATCGCCATGCCCTTCAACACCCCTGGAATGTTTCGTGCTGCTGCTTCTCAAGATGGATATTCAGAAATTGCTATATGGGGTTCTCCATTAATCTAAGCAAGCAATCAAGAAGTTTTACATATTTGCACTCATTTGCCCTTGGGATGCTGGAAGATTGCTATAAAAACAGGATTAAAGGTTAACTCATCTTATTTTTGTCATTTGACCACAACCACAAGAAATATATGCTAATTATTGTTATTATTATTAATTTAATCTAATCTCAAACATCAATTAATTAATTCTACAAAGAAACTGTGAGACCCCAGCCCAAGATAGCTTATATATTATTAATTGGGCCCAAATATATCATAACTTATGGGTTAAAAACCCATTAAGTGCTTAGCATAGTTGGTCTAATAATATATATACACTTTCTTTTCAAAACTAGGGTTAGACAAATTGGGAGAAGAAGGAAAACGACCAGACAGTTTTGAAGGCTAATTTCATCACTTTTCCATCATATTTTCGTGCTAAGAGGTTAGTTTTAACAACTTCTTAATGTTTTCACCTTGTAAGCATGCATTAGGGAGGGTTTTGGTTTGAAAGAGAGAGAATTTCGGCCGCCGACCGGCGAGCCTCCGGCCACCAAATTGGTATCAATAGATTCCTCTAATCATTATGAGTTCATAGAACTTGGAATCACTCAATTTGGTTGGGTAAACCAAAAGTTATGGCAATTTTAAGTTAAGAACCCTAAGTTGAAAATTGTGATCGGTGGACCTACTTTCCTTGCCGGAATCCGTCAAACCGGAGGCCTTTAGAGGCCAAACTTATAGGGGAATTGTAGTATGATGTAAGATCTGTCCATTGGTACCTTTCATACCTCCATAGGTGTTTTGAGGAGAGAGAATCGAAGCTCCAAAGATGCTTGGTCGATGGGACGAATCTGGAAATTTCAGATTTGTTCATGAAGAAGATGAACAGTCATTGGCGATGCCCACTCTTCGGCCAGAAATTGAATCGGAGAGTGTAGTTCACCCCTAGGTCGTTTTAGAGTGAAATTTGGGGGATTTGCTCAATAAAATATTTCTGATTTTCTGGAATTTTTCTATAATTTTTCAGATTACAAATTATTTTATATAAATTATTCTTTTTGGAAAAATGATTGGGAGAGTGTGGCTTAATTTTAAAGAGTTAGATTCTGAAATTTTGGTGAAAATTATAAATTAATATCAGTGTTATTTTTATGTTTTTAAAATGGAGTTCCACTCTCTTGAACTTTCGAAACCTTCAATGATTATTTTCAATAGTATAAATGGGTTAAATGTGTAAAATTCCGTGTATGTGTTTTCTAAATGCTTTGAAAAAGAATTTTCAGCGGTCCCCCAATATTGTTTAGGATTGGTTGAAGGGTAGATCGAACATGCATAATTGTTGTGTATATTTGTTGTTTCTAACGAATAGTTATAAATTGTTAGGATCGTGATTGTGTTTATCTTGCTGTGGATTTTGTGCTGTGATTGTGTTGCTAATCAGGTAAGTTTCCGAACCTTTCTGGTTATTTTCAAAATGATTGGTTTTAAATTGTTTTATAATCGGTTTTGCTGTAATTGAATGCTTTATTGTTTTGAACGATTGAAATGGTTTCGTAAAAATGGGTCAAGCATGAAAAGTNTAAAATGGTTTGGAATTGTGGTATTGTGAAATTGATTTGAGATTGTGTAAAA
>AWUE01019617.1:0-14362 GCA_001974825.2 Corchorus olitorius | reverse complement strand
GTTAGAAATATGCCAATGATGTTTGGCTATTTGGCAATGAGTAGTTCTCATATCATATAAATAGTATCAACTCCTCAACAAACCAAGAAGATTCACAAAAACCAAACCAAGAAGATAGTTTATCTGCAACAAAACTTTGCCATTTTTGTCTCCACAGGAGCTTGGCACTTTTATTAGTAATGAAAATTTCATGCCAAAATGTCAAATTATTATGTACTATGCCAATACTAGTTTATATGCACAAATAAAAGCTTAATTTGTATGCATAAATCTCTAATAATGAATGGTATAACATAAACATATAATTAGAGATAGAATTAGGAAATTTCGACCTTATTTTTGAATAGAGGGCACTGAAAAACCTTAGGAACCGGTTTCGTTGTGCCAAAAACCGGTCTGAAATCAACCGAACCGATAGGGCTAAAATTCTGGTCTGAACCGGGTCACTGGTCGAACCGATTGGATTGACTTGTGCAGAAACCAATGGAGGCGCGTGAGAAACTTTGACCGGAAGGTGAAGGTGCGTCCAACCTCCGATTCAGGTGATTTTGGTGGCGTTGGAAAGATATCGATGAGGAGAATCTAGTGATAAGGGAGGTGAGAAAAATTGACGATCGAAAAATTTCAGATCTTGAGTCAATTCTAAAACTTTGACTGGAAGGTGTAATCTTATACGAGATCGGAATAGGCTGAAATTTTGATATGTTACTCTCTAATATATTCCGAGTGTAATGGTGTGGGAGGTGAGAAAAACAATTATGAGAAAAAAAAATGATGATGGAAAAGGGACGAAATTTTTCAGAGCTTTCGTGCTGATAACGTGTTATGAAACTAATTAAAGAAACAATAAGAAGAAAGTAAGAACAGATGGAGAGAAAGAGAGAATTCTTATTACTCAGAGAATTGAGAATGTAGAATGAGATGTTTACAAAGGAACTGAGGTAGCCTATTTATAGCTGAACCTCATAGCTGGAGATAACTCATAGATACAAGATACATCAACATAATTAAATAATATCACTAATTATCTCCTGGATAAATGTTGCTGATAATCTTCTCTTTTATCTCCGATAATTCTCTCCATTTATCACTTGATAATATCTTGCCAGATAAATGATGTGAAAGTCCATTTATCCATAACATTAATTATTTATTTATTTCCTAGTTATTTTAGGATTAGGTTTTAGCCCCTATATAAAGGGAGGCTTTGTACACAATTCTACACACTCTTTCTCTTTTATTCTTCTCTCTTCTACTTTTCTTGTTCCTGATTTTCATCAATTATGAGATAAGTTTTTCTCTCCAATTCCATGCTTAGACTTTTTGGTTGATTTGTGAGATTTATGTTCTTAACCTGATTATTTATCTTGGTATTTTATGATTTCAGATTTATTTTTATGTTTTTATGATTTCTAATTGATTTGGATGCATACTTATTAATTAGGATAATAAATCTATAACTAGTTGGAATTCTATACCGTTCGGTTAGGTTTCACATGGTAGTAACTAGTGAATGGGAGGGGTTATCGAAAGATAGCTGGAACTCACTAGGGAATTATAGATGCGAATTGAATGCTCGCCCGTTTGGGGAGTGTTATTCGTGAAGGTTAAAATTCACTAAACTTAATGTTGTTGAACCTTGAATTCTTTGTGCGTTTGCCATAGGGTTAGGACCTCAATTAGGCTAGTTAATAGCGTTCGCTTTAATTAGTATTGTGGTGAATTCATGGGATTGATTAGCGTTTGTTGTCAATCTACGCCTTCTATCTTGATGAATATGTTAATATCTTTTGTTTCAATGATCAGATCAACCTGAATAGTCGATGCTTGGGATTGGAGTATTTATTTATCTTGTTTCTTAATTTTATTATTTTCTTGTTTATTTATTTTATTGTTCACATAATTCACAAAACCCTAAAAATTGTTAGTCTTAGGATTAATTAGAGTAAAGTAGTTTACACAACTCTCTGTGGGATCGACCTGAACTTACCATGTCTATAGGAAAGTTTAGTAATTTATTTTTGGTGGAAAACGACACCCATCAACAATTCAAAAATCAGATTAGAATGGTAATTCGCAAACCTAATTTGCATATCCCAATGCGGCATGATGGTGAGTCTTGATCAAATTTATAGGAAATTACTTCCGAATTGACACAAATCTTTGCGATTGATCCCACCGCTAACGGAGTGGTTGGGTGATACCATCTAATAATTTCTAGTGCATTATACATTAGTTCATGTTAAAGTTTCACCGAACTACTCTACAATCCTCCAAGCTTGGGCTATCCTAACTCTCTAGAGTTTTCCAAGCTCTACCGGATTTTGGCCAACTAAATTACAGCCATAAGTTTGCTGCATAGCCTTCGGTAAAGTTAGATAAAGGTGAGTTAGATTTAAGGCAAAATTCAGCCAAGTCTAACACCATATTCTAGATTTTTCTAAGCTTCATTATTTACCTAATTATATTTACCTAATTATAAAAAACAATAATTATAGAAAGTGAAAGTACTAAAAACCAGTCAAAAAGTTAATCTTATTCATTTGATTACTATTTAGCTTGGTTTTTTCGTCATTTCAATGTTGATTTTTTCGTTATTCTCACAAACTTCTAAGGGCATTTTTGACTTTATAACAATTTAATATAATATAACATATTTATAAGTGATTTGCCTAAACGATCTATTTAACATTATATAATTTTCTCTTCGGTTATCCGAATAAGGTGATTTAAGTGTCTATTAAAAGATTGTTCCATCATCTACAACTTTCATGAAGGACTCGAAAACTAAATTTAATGTTTCAAGTATCAAAAATGCTTCCGGAAAAATTGTTGTTTCGATTAACGAGAATAGACGGTCTACTTAATATTATATAACTTTTGCTCTAGATGTCTAATTGAGATGATTCAAGTGTCTCTTGAAAGGTTGTTCCATGATCTACAACTTTCATGATGACTCAAAAACTAAATTTAATGTTAGAGGTATAAAAATTGCTTCTAAAGAATTAGTTATTTTGGTTAATGAAAATAGACGGTCTACTTAATATATTAAATAATCTGTGCTTATGGTGGAAATTGGACCCACAGAGGGTTTTTTTTTTCAAACTTGCCAAAATACCCTCGATCTTTAACTCAAATAACAAAAAAATCAAGCATGAAATGACCGAAATACCCCTATCAATTTGTTCTTAGATTAATGAGGCTAATTCTTTTGACCGGTTTTTGGTCGAATTCTTACTTAAGTCCTAATCTTTCAAAACACATGACCTAAAGTAATTGGTCATCGTTCTCATTTGGCAAATGCATAAGTCACCAATAATATGTTGAAAACTAATTGGGGACTATTACATATCAAGTACAAGAACATGTTCGCACGCAGTGAAACACGCGGATTCTTACCTACTTGGTTGGTAAAATCCGGCCAAAGTTTATTGTATAGCTTAGGTAAGCTTGCTGCTCTAGATTCTTCTATTAGCTAGACATTAAGAAAGCTAGGCAAATTAATTGTTATGCAAATATAACCGTATGGGCTTGCCTATATAAAGGGCATGCCAACTGCAAGAGTGTTGTGGAGTTGAGAGCAAATCGTGGAGAGCAATAGAGCAATTGCAGGGTGGTGTCATGGAGAGAGTGAGCAATTATAGTTTGGTGAGAGTTAAGTGTAAGAGCGTTATTTGTATTTGCTCTTAGTAATAATAAAATTATCTTGCTCTACTCACTAACCAACCAACAATTTGATATCAAGAGCTAGGTGGTTAGGGGTCGTTTGTGAAGAATGCGTGGAGACTCTATTAGTCTACAGTCTGGGACTGTGAAGGTACTTTGGTCTGGGATCAATTCAAGTGAAGTGCAGGGCACTTTTCTCAAATTACCATGGTAGATATTTCTACTAACGTCAGCACCATTGAAAAGCTCAACATCACCAATTACAACACGTGGAGCATACGTATCAAATTTTACTTGCTCGGTCAAGACTTATGGGAGATCGTTGCCGAACACAACACAACGCCATCAACACCACGCCACCAACACCAACAACCGATGAGGAAGAATCAAGGAAGTGGAAAATTAAAGCCAGTTAGGCTATATACGTACTGTGGATCACCATCGAGGATGATTTGCTCCACCACATCAAGGATGCTCGTAAAGCATGGGACAACTCACTTGCTCACTAAAAAGAATGATGTAAAACTCCAACAGTTGGAGAATTAGCTCCTATTAATTCAATGAATAATTGTTTTTTAATTTCCAATATCACGAGTAGCTAATTTTCTTATTTCCAATTCCTTACTTAAACTATTAGGTTGATTTGTGAGAATTATTGTTCTTAAATTGAATGTTTATCTTAGTATTCTATTGTTTATACCTCAATTTACAATTGAGGGTAAATTGGTCTTCACATGAATAATATTGAGATGTGTGGTCAAGATTTCATTAAAAATCCTGAAGAAACTTAGTTTCTGAACCACCCTAGTTCTAACAGAATTAGGAAAATCTTGTAATTAATTGTCATAACATGCAAATCATGGGACTTGAGCGCTAGACGCATTGGAAAGGAGTCACCACCAATCTTTTTTTATCTAGGTGTGATTGGCCACGTAATTTTGATTAACCATTTTAATGTGTTCTTAATGTTGAATTAAGTTCATTAATAATGATTAAGCATTAGTCTTCATCACCAAATTTTGGGTTCGGGAGTTCGATTACGTGTAGGGAAGGTATTAGCACCCCTACAACGCCTGTCAAATAGACAGTACCATTGTAATTAAACTTTAACCTTTTAGCCTTAATTATTACTTTAAATTCTTTAAATTTATGATTGTTGATTTTAACTCTTTAATTAATATTGTCTTCTATTTCCTCACATTTTGACAAAAATTTGAGACAATTATCCTCAAGAGTATTCAAGAAATTTTAAATTTCTCGAAGAGACTTCATCGTTGGAATTTAAATTATTACCCTTATTTTGATATACTTCTTAAATTATTTTACATTGATTAAATGATTGATTACAAAGCTCCAAGGAACTACCACTTGTACATCCCTTGGATCTTTTTTATTTATTACTTTGATTACAATTCAATTATTCAATTTATTACTTTTAAATTTATATATAGTCTCCCACAAGTTGGCAAGACTTTAAAGAAAACCTCCATTTTAGTATCTTATTTTGATATATATTTAAAAAGTATTTTGATTTGATTTTTTTATGATTTTTGTAAATTTCCCACAAATTGGCAAAATTTAGTATTTAATTATTTATTATTTATTGATTATTTTTATACTTGAATTTTCCATATTAACAATCTTTTTTAATTTTATTTATTTTATTTCCTTTTTTAATATCTTCTAAATCTCCCACAATATGGCAAGATTTAGAAAATATTCTCTTAAACATAATTATCAAAATTTTTATCATCATTTTAAGTGAAACGCTAATTATGCAAAATCCCCAAATTCCCCACAAGATTGGCAGAATTTGATGGATTTATCTAACCTAATCTAGTGCATATGATTTTAAAATAGAACTATATAAAAAAAAGGTTTTGATAAAATGATTTTGCCGTTCACAGTTTATACTCTTGCGGGACAGGAGTAAAATTTTGATTTTTTGATATTTTGATGAAGGAACGATTTTGATTTTGGAAATAGACTTTGGAATATGAGACAATTTTGAACCAAACAAATATCAATAGATAATCTTAAAACAAATATGAACTAAACACTAAAAAAAAATCAAATTGCCCGAAACCAGCATGAATTATATAACCAAATCAAATAGCATACGAATTAGGGCTGTGCAAAGGTCGGTTTCAACCGATAAACCGACCGAATCCGATGGAAAAACGGTTGAGGCGAGGCGATTTCGTCAGTTTAGCGGTTAAGTCGGTCTTCGAAACAGTTAAAATGGTTTTCTCGGTCGGTGGCGGTTCCAAAGATATGGAATCGAAACTGACGTCTAAAACAATGTCGTTTTACCTATATAATATAATCTGATATAATATATATATTTTTATTTTTTTAGTTTTATATTATATATATATATAACTTAATAGTTAATAATCGAAAAATATATAAAGGTCTGAAAACTGAAAAGTATAACTTATTCTTAATTTCTTCTCTTTTCTCTCTCTCTTTTGCCTCCATCTCTCGACTTTCTCTCTCTACTTTGCCTCTCACCACTTACCGTCCTTCCTCTGTTTCTCCGGTGAGCCATCACCGGAAATTCACTTCACTCTTCCTTTAACGCTTCTGTTGTCTGGTAAGTCTTCTTCTTCTTCCTTTCTTGTTTTTTCAATGTCAAAATCAAGTTTTGGTTATCTTCAAAACCCAAAACTCCATTGATTTTGTACTTTCTCTCCATCCATGCAAGACATACAAAAATCTTTTAATACTTGACTAATTTTTCCCAAATTTTGATAGGAGAAGTCTTAAAACATCAGTTTTAGGGTTTCAAAGAAATGGAAAACCCTAATGATAATGGGGGTGGCGACGACAATGAAGGTAAATACTCAAAATTAGTTAAATTATAATTTCTTAGCATTATTTGTGGATGATTCTGTTGAAAAATGAAACCCTAATTTAATTTTAGAGTTAAAACCGAATCACAATTTGGGGGTTTCTACTAATTTACTTCGTGGAATTGAATGGAATTATGTGTTACAGACTTATGCTCTGTTTTTGTATTCTTATTGGTTTTGATAGCATTTACTGAGTTTTTTTGAATTGGGGACTATCAAGTTTAGGTGCTGTTGTGGTAGGAAATTACTTTAGGAATTTGTTTTACAACTTTTGATAGTAAGTTATTAGTTATGAATTCAAATATTCAATTGCTTATTTACTTATTCTCTTCCTCTGTTTTTGTTAGGCTTTTATAGTTTATAGTTTATAGTTTATAGTTTATACTGTCACTGGCTCACTCTATTTATTCTGTTGTTAGGTTGTTTTCTTTTGTTTAATATCCAGGCTTTGTAGTTTGTAAGATTGGTTTTGGATAGGTGGTGTTATTCTTTTTTTTCCCCATTGTCAATTCATCATTTTTCTGTTGTCTTTTTTCATTTTTTTTAATCCCTCTTCTTTCCTGTGGTAAGTTCTAGAAAATGGCCAGTTTGGTGTTTGATTTGTTAGTTCCTGTGGTAAGTTCTAGAAAATGTTAGCTCTTTAGGAGGATGGTATTAAGGAAAGACTCAGGTTAGGTGTTGACCACTTGCGGCTGTGAGTAGATTGAGATATTATGTAAATTGCTTTTTCATTGTTTTTATAGATGATGTCTATCTCGGAAACAAAAGAATGAGTTGTGATATTATTATATTTAAAGTCCTATGCATCACTGTTCAACATTAAATAGTTGGTGATGATTGCAATTTTATTGCAGAATGAAGGACAATATTGTTTGATAATGTTGTTAAGGATCTTGATGCAGGGTATATTCATTAGTAATTACTATTTCTTGATTAGCACCTCTTCTTGCTAGTTTCTAAGTTTCTTTTCCATGTAGTCTATCATCTTGTCCACCATTTGTTTACTAATGAAAAGTGTAGGATATTTGTATTTCAGTCTCATCTTAGCCAATGACCTTTCCATTTCGATAAGGATCATCTTTTAGGGTAAAATGTTTTCACTTGCCACCTGCTTGTAAAAATATACAAATTAGTCTCAAACCTTTGATGTTAAGTGTTAAGTGTCATGATTGCAAGTCTGTTTTATAAGAAAAAACTATTTTTCTTGACAACATTGTGATTGAGGTTATGGGCACAAGGAAACTGTTGGATTGTTGTATAATAATATTGTTGAATATAGATTTATGGAATACTGGTAAATAAACCCTTCTTACATTGTAGACACCCTTTTGTGTCCTATATCCTTCAATTAAAATCAACCTTTTTCTAATTGACATCATGGTCATCTAAGGGCATTTTGGTCATTTTAGTTACACTTTTTACTAGCCAAAATCATTTTAGTCATTTAGATTGCATTTGAAAACCCAAAAAAAGAAAAAAAATTAATGAGCACTTGACATTTCTGCATATTTTATGTGTTAGCTTCATTTAGCATTGTCACATTGTGGCATTTTAATCATGAAGCTTAGGTTCAGTCCATTGATTAATTAGTTCTTAATTTAGTAATTAGTTGGATGGTGCATAAATAGAATGTGGATTGGGCACTTTGCTAAGCAAGTAGTTTTCATTGTTAGCATAGTTACGATAAAAGATACATATATATATATATATATATATATATATATATATATATAGAAGTTGGGAATTAAATAAAAAGAAGAGAAAAGAGTTTTTGTCTTCACTATTGCATTTCCTTTTATATCTATTTGCTAAAGTTTACATATTTTAGAAAAATACAAGAAGTGGTCTGCATTCACAGATTTTAGTTCAATAGAAAGCACATTTTTGTTTGATAAAGTTACATTTTTGGTTTACAAATCAGAAAGCAGCTTTTATTTCCCTTGTTTCCATGTCTTTTTCCTCCTTTATTAGTTCTTCAGCTTCCATTTCGATTTGGGGCAGTCCCGAATTGCAGTTGTTCAGGCACAATAAGATTCAATTTAGCAAAGGAAATGGGAATGAAACGTCAAGTAAAAGGAGCAGAATCATACACATCAAGGCAAAATGAGGTATCAAGATGATAAAGCCAGCAAGCAAGTGCAGCAAGAGAAAGCAATGGAGAGTGTAAACAGGGCACTGGATTTCGAGCATTTACTTTCAGTAACAAGAGCATGATGCTTAGACCAGACCACAATTAACCACATAGATTTCACACGAGGCAGAGCACAATGTCATCAAAGCACAAACAAAGACATCGTGACAGTGTAGGGTGAAGATCAAAGCAAGGAGAACTGCATGGGAACTTAGGCATAGGCTTTTGACATGAAAAATTGAAATGGATTTTCAGACTTGACATGATTAACAGGCCGAGAACAAGCAAGAACAATGGCAACTACTAGCAAGCAAAGTTAGCAATATAAAACTAGTTTTCTCAAATCACCATACAAACTCAGCAAGCAATAGCATACCAATGACAAACAGAGCATGGCATCAAGAATAGTGACATTTTTTGGAAGGGGTTTCACACTGGTTGACTGATTGTTATCAAGTGCTTACCTTCAATATGGAGCATGAACTACCATGGTTGGTATCTGCTCCAATTCCACCCACTGAGTTCAATGGCATCCCTGAAGCATATTGGTGATTCTGAAGCTTTCAAAAACATGGGAAGAACTAGAAGTAGAACATTCAGAGTTCTTTTTCAATTTGCGCGAGGAAGTTGTACAACGTTTGGCAGTTGAAAAGGAACCATGGATGGATCCTTTGGCCTTCTAAGATGTGCATCTGTTGATGAGGCAAAGTTGTAGGATCTTGCTGTATAATGTTGACACAAACAAGATGAAGAAACTTTGATGGCTTTACAAGTTGGGTATTGATCTCACCTCAGACACCATGCTTCCCAGTTCACCCAAAATAGAGCACAGCCTACAGTTGAGTTCATCTTTGCTGCTACAGAAGGATTACTTTTTGTCCATGCCATTATATCCTCAAGACCTCAAACATGCACAAGAAGCAACCAAACATAATACAAAAAAAGAAAGAAAGAGAGATTTCGGTTTATGGCACTCATCTTGTCTTAAGGCATTAAGCAAAAAGCAAGCGCAATTAAATCCAACAAGCCCAGGATCCCAGCAGACACATTATTTCACAAGACAATAACAAAGTAGTTCAGCAAACCACTTGATCATCAAATTCAGCAAAGGAAAAAGTAAGAAGCAAGAGAGATTGCATAAAAACAGCTCAAGGCAAGATCAAACCAAGGCAGAATGTGTACAAAACAGGAACATACGAAAACAGAGCCCATTTTTCAAAAGCGATTCGAGACCAATTCAGTGACAGAGCATAATAGTAAGTAAGGTCCATCAACCGATGCAACAAGGTTCTTACAATTAAAGACAAATCGATATAGGAGTTAAACAAGCAGAGTTCAAGAGGCAAGCATTTCAGTCACTACATATCACCAACAATATGCATATTTCCCACCAAAATTCAAAAGAAACAGAGCAAAGGATAGAATCGAACAAGATAGGTCAAAGTCAAAGGGAAAGAATTTTACCTGAGACAGCAAAGCAATCGGTGGCCAAGTCAGCAGCCAGGGTGTTGCCAAGTCATCATCTCCCTTAGTCTTCAACTCTGCAAAAAGACAAAAAAACAACAACAATTTTTTTTTAAGATCAAATACCACAGAAATATCAAAATATCCCTGAATTCTAGGGTTGACTCACCTTGTCCAGCTCACAAGGAGCTTCAAGCTTATCCCACTCCTCAACCGCCCCTGCAAGAGACAAAAATGAGAAGATTTTTTCCAAAGAAATTAAAAATGAGGAGAAGGAGAAAATTCAAAGCCGTTAGATAGGGTGGAATGAAAGAGATGATACCTGAAACTCTAGGGTATTGAGTTACCCTATATATACATCATTTTCAGTCTCCAACAACACGGATTTTGGAGAGAAAAAGAACTTGGAAAAATTTAGGGTTCTTTAAAAATCCTCCATTCTATTTCAAAAAAAAAAAAGAAGTGTTGATTACAGAGGGCCTGGTAGCGACTAACTAAAGCAAATCCCTTGGATTGGCTTCGAGGTCACTTTGCCTTCTTACACTCCATTTTCTTCCAGATTTGAAGCTTGAATAGTCGTTTTCTTCGTTTTTTTAGGGCTTTCCTAGTTTGAGTCGTTGGGTTAGTAATTTAGAAGTCAAATTGAGGTGGGTTTGTGATTTTGAAGCTCGGGTTGCGAGTTTTCACAGAAGGGTGAAGCTAGGGTTTAGGTTGTGAGGAAGAGAGGGAACGAAGAAGAAGAAGCTGAAGTTGAATTATAAAAGCCCTCATTTTCACCAAACGACGCCGTTTTGCAGGTTTGTTTTCTTTCCCTTTCAATTTGCTCCCTTATAATACTAATCTATGTCATTTATGGCATGTTTGCTTTATGTCTTTAATTTGTTTCTAATTCCATGGTTAATGAAGTTAATTTAGTAGATTTTCACGGATTGGATTTATGCTTGTCATCTATGCATTAATGGCTTATTTCTATGAAGATTTATGTGTGAAAGGTTTAAGTTGTGCTAATTTCATGTTAAAGTTGTGATTTTTGTTTGTTATAGCATGATGACTAGAATGTGATTTTGAGCTTTGTTTTTTTTATTATGTTAATTTTGCTTTGTTTCCTTGTGATTCATTTTATAAATGAGTGTGTTTGTTGAATGCCTACATGTTTGTGTTGTTATGTGGTTAATTTAATCTTAAATATGCTGGTTTGATGATTAAGGTGATATTGTTTAAAGTCTCGATTTTTAGTCTAAAGTAGTTGTTTTCTTTGCCAATAAAGTATGGGAAATTAGGATTTAGGCTAAAAAAGGTAAACCTTTTAGTAAAATTTGATTTTTTATTCAATTGGGTGTTTATTCATGAAGAGTCAATGAAAGTTGATGTTGATCTATGTTTAGAGTTTCCAATTTACGGGCATTTTTGACAAAATGTTGTTTTTAGTTATTCCATTGCATGGTTTAGACATGGAAAGATGGTAAAAATGGTGATTGAAGTTTTGCTGCACTTAGAATCCTTTTGAATTGAACTTGAGATTAAGTATTCTGCTTAAAATTTTGATGTTTGAGTTGGAAGTGATTTGAATTGATTTCATGATATCTAATTGAGTTAACTTTGATTTTGAAAAATTGAGATCTCGGCTTAAAGTTATGACTTTTTCCCTTGAATCAAAGATGGCTTGGGGATGATATGTTGGGCCACTTCGGGTTATCTCTTGATTTTTGGGAAAACAAAACTTGGAGCTAAAGATCAAAATTTTCAAATCAAAATTAACTTGAAAGAAATTGATGAATTCTTTTGAATTAATTCCAATTTGGAAATTGGGATTTTGAGATCAGAGCTTGATTTTTTAAGTTGATTCAATTAAAGTTTTAATTTAGCTCATGTCCTTCCTTTGACTTACGTTTCTGTTCTTTTAAAGACTTCAATTTTCGTCCTTGTTTGATTTAGTCCTCGATTTTAGAAATTATGTTAGAGTTGTGCAAGTTGAGTGTTTGATTCCTATTCTTGCTATTCAGTTCATGCTTTTTGTTCCCTGAACTTCGCTGATTGTTTTTCTTAGTGTGCAGAAAGGTCCCCAGTGTCTGAGTTGGCCCTTAAGCTTTATTTCCTTTTAATTAAGTAATTTATTATTGGCTTAGGTAAGCCTTGGTTTGAAATAATTTAGTAATTTAGTGTAGAGATAAAGTAGAACCTAATTGCATGCATATCACGTTTATTTGCCATTCATTATATCTGCTTGCATGTCATGCCACCTTTAAGTTAGTTGATAATCGTAACCCTTCCGAAGATGGGGCATTCAGTGAGTGATCGAGTTTTCAGGGCCACTGAATGCCTTCGAGGATGAGACGGTTCTTCTCGGGATGCATCGGGGCCCGAGCATATATCCCAGGAAGGGCTTTCAATAACTCGGGTTACGTAAGTCAACTTTAATAATTGGATTTTGCATTCATCATTTGCATTCATGCATTAATCAAAAGTTAGAAAAAGATCGAAAATTCAAAAAATCGGAAAAATCAGAAAATTAAAAGATGCAATAAATAGTGCTCTCAAAAATGTTTTTCTCAAATCATGTTCTCTTATTCAACTTTCAAAATTAAGAAATTGGTAATTCAAGAGTTTTCAAGTAAGCATTTAAAAAAAAAGAACCTTTTTATTTAAGTAATTACAAAAGAAGATTTTGAAAAATAAAAGTTTAGGTAATTCCAAAAGAAGATTTTGGAAAATAAAAGTTTAGAAATCCAAAAGAAGATTTTGGGAACTAATAAAATTAATCGAGTTTTTCTCGAAAAATCAATAAATGGTGAAAAAGGTTTTGACACAACATCTTCAAAAAATTCCTTTGTCGGAGAGAAAAGGACCGACAAGAGAACAAATAGTGAAAGAGAGTTGAAAGAAGAATTAATCGACGGTCATTCGATTATATTCTTCAAAACTCTCAACATTTAAACTTGTTTTTAAAATGATTTTTTCTTTTTCTTTTACAACACTTTCTCTAAACATCAAGATTAGGATTAAAAGCAACCAATCTTTCATTTTGACCCACTAGCTTTAGTTAGACTAAGAGGTACCGTCATTTGACGGACGCTCTGGGGGTGCTAATCCTTCCTGTCGCAACGTGCAGGTCCGGGGTACGAACCCTGCCGTTTTAACGACTTGAAATGAGGGAGTCGCCACTAATCAAAGTTGTAAGGTGTGATTAGTCACCTAATTGACCTAACCAGTCTAATGGGGTCCAGTGCTTGGCATGGGATCCACTAAACCTATAGGTCCGGTCTTGTCACCTGAATATAGGTTCGGGAGTCGATTACGCCCGGGGAAGGATTAGCACCCCCGGAACGCCCGTCAAATGACGGTACCTCTTGGTCTAATTAGATCTAGTGTGGGTCTCAAATAAAAGGTTGCTTTTAGTTCTTAATCCTATATCTTGATTTTTCTTTGCTTCAAGTGAATTGAAACCTTTTATTATGTATGGAAATAGGACATGTACCGGGATCGACAAGAAGAGAATAGGAACAACTCCTTCCGATGGGGAAGGGCAAAACGGGAATAAAACGTTGAAGACAGGAACGAGATATTGAAAACAACAACTTCCGACCGGGAAGGGCAAAACGGGAATAAAACATTGAAGACAACACCTTCCGACCGGGAAGGGCAAAACAAGAATATAATATTGAAAACAACACCTTCCGATCGGGAAGGGCAAAACGGGAATAAAACATTGAAGACAACACCTTCCGACCGGGAAGGGCAAAACTGGAATAAAATATTGAAAACAACACCTTCCGACCGGGAAGGGCAAAACGAGAATAAATCATTGAAGACAACACCTTCCGACCGGGAAGGGCAAAATAGGAATAAAATCAACATATTCCGGTGGGGAAGGGCATAACGGGAATGAAATCAACACCTTCTGGTGGGGAAGGGCAAACTGGAAAGAATGGGCTTTAAACAACACCTTCCGATGAGGAAGGGCAAACTGGAAATCTAAACAACACCTTCCGGTGAGGAAGGACAAACTAGTGAACTTAAACAATACCTTCCGATGAGGAAGGACAAACGGGGAATGCTGACAACACCTTCCGATGAGGAAGGGCAAACTGGGAATTTAAAACGACACCTTCCGATGAGGAAGGGCAAACTGGGAATTTAAACAACACCTTCCGATGAGGAAGGGCAAACTGGGAATTTTAAACAACACCTTCCGAATAGACCTAAGTCTTCGGTTTTTGGAAAGAGGGAAAACAATCTTCGGTTTTTT
>AWUE01019615.1:0-10861 GCA_001974825.2 Corchorus olitorius | reverse complement strand
ATTGTAAAAGAATGAAGTTACCAAGGAAATCTGCTGTACAAATTTTCCGTTGTGTTTACCAATTATTGTTAGTTCAAATTTTTGAGTTTTAAGAGAATTGGAAACTGGATTGAGCAAGAAGCGTGGGCATCTTCTTATTTTTGTGGAATTTCGCTTGAAAAATGATGAAATGGGAAGTGGGCTTGAACCAAAGGAGGCCCAAATGGAGTGGATCAGAAAATTGACCCATTATTATCCAAAAAATAAATTGCAAACCTAAAGATTGAAAAGAAGAAAATTGGAAGTCTGTTAAGAGTAATTCAAAAAGGGAAAATAAGCTTAGGAAGAAAATGGAGACCCTAAAAGGAGATTAAGACTAATAACAAAGGCCTCGCGAAACTTGCAAAACGGTGATCCTAATTGGGGAAGTTGGGGCATTTGGACAATAAGGAAGGGATTTGGTCCAATAAGACAAGCCCGAAATGTAATGGAAAAGCCCACAAAAAATGGGCCAACTTAGAGGAAAGAAAGCTAAAATGTCCTTCAAAATAGTTCCCCTTTTTTTGAACTTCCTCCATTTTTGTTTGTTTCTTATTTATTTTACCTTATCATTATTATTTTGCATATATTTTTTGGATATTAATCTTGAAATACAATTCAAATTACCCACGTTTATATGCCAAAATGAACATACTAATAAAGAATTGAACGTGACTAAAATGCCCCTCGTGAAGCAAAAATGACCAAAATGCCCCCTAGGTGAGTTTTAATGCAGATTGAGGAGCAATTCAATCTAATTTAAAGGATACAGGTGAAATTAGGGTGTCTACAGCTGCCCCTCTTTGCGTGCTTTCTAACCGACGAGAAGTATACAAAATAGTAGTTTGTATACTTTCTAAGAATTAGGAAGTGCGCAAAGACGTAGACACCCGCTTATCACTGAGAAACTAAGAAAAAGACCCATCTGTCGTTGATTATTGATGCCGAAACGGAAGGTGATCAATCCAAGGTCGATACTTTGGGAAACTTCTGAATCATCCTGTTTGAAAGCTTCTATGACACTAAGCAAAATGATGTGATGTTTATGGGAATGCATGTATGCTAAGATGCTTTTATTCCTGCCATGATGTCAAATGATGTTTGTGCATCCTGAAACATATTATTTAGTCATTGACTAAGTTTTCTATCTTCCGAATCATCCATGCTGTCGATCATACTATCTAGTAAGTACCTCTAACTGTCTTGGACATTTATTCTTCCAACTTATTTGCCTCGGTCCAGCATTCTCTCCTTTAACAGTCTCATAGACCATCGTCCCATTGGCTTTTGACAAGTCATCTTGCCTTTTCATGGTTTTTCCTTTTGACAACTTTTCGCTTTATCGTAATTGCCCTATTGCTCCCTTTGTTTTTATGTCATGTTGGGTTGCTTCTTTGGAGGATGACCAGTCTTATGCTTGTTTAAAATATGCCATCTCGTCATACCGTTTATTATTCGTGATGAAATGCAATGCAAAGAAGAGAAATCCATAACTAAAAAGACCTCGATACTTTTTATTAATTACCGAAATATATACAAGAATACAAGAAAGATAGATGGTAGGGAAATAACTTAATTATGAGAAGAAAAGTCTGAAAACATGAAATAATTAATAAGATAGCACCTCATGATGATGAGTACTCCGACGACAAGATTTTGATAGTACCAAGGGTTCTGGACAGACCTGCTGTACTAACGGCGGTTGACTCAGTCTGAATCATAGCCTCACCCTTTTGACCTTAATAGATAGTCTGACCTTCATCTACTAACAACCCACAATTCTCTTTTACTTGAGCCGCCCTTTACGGGTTTTCGACTCAAGTCTCCTTTTCCATCCTTTCGCTTAAGTCGCCCTGTTCGGGTTTTCGACTTAAGCGACCCCCAGTGGACCCAAGCCGCCCTATGCGGGTTTTCAACTTGGGCCCCTCCTTTTTATTTGTTCTTCTTTTTCTGACCTCTTGCTTTTTTAGGCCGAGGTTTTTTTTTTTATTTATTTATTTATCTTTTTTAGGCATAATACTTCTTCACTGCATCTGAATTGATAGGAGTTGGGAAAACTTCTCCATCCATTTCTTGTAAGATGAGAGCTCCTCCAGAGAAAGCCTTTTTAACCACATAAGGACCATCCCAAATGGGCGTCCATTTGCCCCTCGGATCACGCTGATCAGGGAGAATCCTTTTCAGCACCAAATCCCCTTCCTCAAATTCTCTTGGACGAACTTTCTTGTTGTATGCCCTTTCCATTCTTTTCTGATACAATTGGCCATGGCAGATTGCGGTGAGCCTTTTCTCATCAATCAGATTTAGCTGCTCATATCTTTCTCGCACCCACTCGTCCTCTTCTAACTTCACTTTTCTGAGAACACTCAACGAAGGAATTTCCACTTCGATTGGTACTACTGCCTCCATCCCATAGACTAACGAGTATGGAGTTGCCCCAGTCGATGTTCTAACACAGGTTCGGTATGCATGGAGAGCGAACGGTAACTTGTCATGCCAGTCTCGATAGGTCGCTGTCATCTTCTCAATGATCTTCTTAATGTTCTTATTAGCTGCTTCGACCGCACCATTCATCTTAGGCCGGTACGTAGTTGAGTTGCTATGAATGATCTTGAACTGCTTGCATGTCTCTTCTATCAGTCCCCGATTCAAGATGGATGCATTATCCGTAATAATTCTTTCTGGCAGTCCATACCTGCAGATAATCTCCTTCTTGATAAATCGAGTAACTACAGCCTGAGTGACACTTGAATAAGCCGCCTCAACCCACTTAGTGAAATAGTCAATGGCTACCAAGATGAACCGATGGCCATTCGAAGCCTTAGGGTGAACGGCCCCGATAACATCTATGCCCCACATGGAAAAGGGCCAAGGAGAAGACATGACATGCAAAGGACTTGGAGGAACATGTATGTAATCTCCGTATATCTGACATTTATGGCACTTTCTCACATACTTGATGTAATCGGTCTCCAAGGTCAACCAAAAATACCCAGCTCTCATAATCTGTCGAGCCATTTTGTGTCCACCAGCGTGGCTGCCGCATGAACCACTATGAACTTCCTCCACAATCTTTCTTGCCTCGGCTGCATCCACACATCTCATCAATGACAAATCCCGACCCTTCTTGTATAAGGTTTCAGCGCTCAGGAGGTACCCTTGCACCATTTTCCTGATCATTCTCTTATCATTTTCCGTGGCATGCTCCGGGTACTTTTGTTTTTTAAGGTACTGGAGGATATCAAAATACCAAGGATTTCCGTCCACCTCGTCTTCTACACTCATGACATGCGCTGGGGAATCTTTCATTTGAACTTGTATCGGCTGAATTTCCGTGTTTGTCCCCACTTTGAACATGGACCGCAGGGTTGCTAAAGATCGACTATCTGGTTATCCTCTCTAGCAAATAATGAAAGGAAATTCTTTTGGAATTGTTTGATCAGCTTTACAACATGATCTTTGTACAACACCATTTTGGAATCTCGGGTTTGTCATTCCCCTTTCATCTGATAAATTACGAGCGCTGAGTCCCCATATACTTCCAGTTCCGTCACATTCCTTTCTAAAGCCAGCTGGATTCCTAAAATACAGGCTTCGTATTCGGCCACATTATTAGTTGCATAAAATCCCAACCTGGCTGTAGCAGGAAAGTAGTCACCGCTTGGGGAGGTCAACACTGCCCCGATGCCCAAATTTGAGGCACCGTCAAAGTATACTTTCCATTTCTCGTTTGCCTTCTCATCCTCTTCTACCTGAGCAACTGACATTAAATCTTCATCATGGAAATCAAATTTCACCGGCTCATAATACTCACTAGCCCGATCTTCCAGGAAATCAGCAATGACACTTCCTTTAATGGCTTTCTGTGAGACATACGCTATGTCATACTCTGATAGAAGGACTTGCCACCTTGCGATCCGTCCTGACAACCCTGGCTTCTGAAATACATATATGATCGGGTCTAATTTAGACACTAGCCAAGTGGTGTGATACAACATGTACTGCCTTAAACGGTGGGCGGCCCATGCCAGCGCGCAACACATTTTTTCCAATGATGAATACCTGATCTCATAATCTGTGAACTTCTTGCTTAAGTAGTAGATGGCGTGTTCTTTCTTTCCTGTATCATCTTGCTGTGCCAACACGCATCCCATGGAATTTTCAAACACCGACAAGTATAGGATCAGAGGCCTTCCTTTAACAGGCGGAACTAACATCGGGGGATTTACCAAGTAATTCTTGATTTTCTCAAAAGCTGCTTGACATTCTTCGTCCCATTCTCCGGGATTCTTTTTCTTGAGCAACTTGAATATCGGGTCGCACTTTACAGTCA
Organism: Corchorus olitorius; assembly: GCA_001974825.2. Lineage (NCBI taxonomy): Eukaryota > Viridiplantae > Streptophyta > Magnoliopsida > Malvales > Malvaceae > Corchorus > Corchorus olitorius. The sequence goes on along the minus strand of AWUE01019615.1, from coordinate 6,510 downwards.
TCTGTGAAATGAACCGTCATATATAGTTCAAGCGCCCCAAAAACCCTCTCACTTCCTTTTGAGTCTTAGGCGATGGCAAGTTTTGGATGGCTTTGATTTTATCTAGGTCCACCTCTATTCCTTTCTCACTAACCACAAACCCCAATAATTTTCCCGATGTAGCTCCGAAAGTGCATTTGTTGGATTCAACTTAAGCTGGAATTCCCTCAGCCTCACAAAAAGCTTTCTCAAGTTTATAATATGCTCCTTGGGTGATCTAGCCTTGGCAATCATATCGTCCACATATACTTCTATCTCTTTGTGCATCATGTCATGGAAAAGTGTCACCATGGCCCTCTGATAGGTTGCCCCAGCATTCTTCAACCCGAATGGCATGACTTTGTAACAAAAGACTCCCCAAGCCGTAACGAAGGCTGCCTTCTCCATGTCTTCTGGTGCCATTTTAATCTGATTATAGCCCGAAAATCCATCCATGAAGGAAAATATAGAATACCTGGCAGTGTTGTCTACCAAAATATCTTTATGTGGCAATGGAAGTTGTCTTTAGGACTGGCTCGGTTCAAATCCCTGTAGTCCACGCATATTCTCACCTTTCCATCTTTCTTCGGTACTGGGACTATGTTTGCCTGCCACTCCGGGTATTTTGCCTCCTGCAAGAATCCGGCATTAAACTGCTTTTCCACTTCATCTTTTATCTTGAGTAGCATATCTGGTTTCATTCTTCTCAACTTCTGTTGTACTGGCTTACTATCCGGCCTGATGGGCAATCGATGAACGACTATTTCTGGATCGAGACCTGGCATATCTTGATAAGACCATGCAAACACATCTACAAACTCCCTCAACAGATCTACCAGCTCTTGTCTATCCTCCTCTGATAGTGTAGTACCAATCTTCACTTCCCTCGGGTCTTCCTCTGTTCCCAAATTTATCGACTCTGTGGATTCCTTGTGAGGTAAAATCTGTTACTCCTCTTGTTCGACTAATCTCAAAAGGTCTGAGGGTAGGTTCTGATCCTCAGTGTCTTCATCGTCTAGCTCATCAGTACAGACAGGCCTGTCGAAGTTGAACCCTGGCTCATCTGGAGCGTCTTTGCATTCATCATCACTTGGCCTGAGAATAAGATTAAAGGGAATATGTATACATGGAAGAAAAATAGATAAATAATAATAATCCAAAAAGATTGTGAGATGAATGATAAAAGAAAGGGATGATGTGACTCAGAATATGGATTGAACATATGCATTACATTTCATTACTGGTGATAAAAAGTGAGACACTTGGATAGTTCAAACAAGCATAAGATCAGTCTTTAATTGAATTTAAAACAACTCTAAGTATTCTTGGAAACCACCATTAAGACAAGTTCATTACATTTCCACATTAGACATCAAGACAACACAATCGTAAGCTTCCCAGTTGTCCAACTCTTCTCCTGGAGCCATTGGGTAGACCCAGGGGTGAGACTCGGATTCCTCCTCGGTCACTGCGTTGATGGCAAGTCCTTTCATCTTCTGATCCATCTCCTCTTCTTCCTGACCCTGCTGGTTTTCATTCTCCCCACCCCATCCGGAAGGCTTGAAATTCTGATACAGAGCCCGCGCATCAATTTTCCTTCCTTCAGTGGTAGCTTTACCCATTCTCTCAGCCTTCCTCTGCTTCCTTGCCTCACCCATTATCTTACGATCTTCGGCGGTGGCTTCAAACCCCAAAACGAACCCCATATTCTGCTTGCAGTCTGCCGGAGCTTCCTTTAATCCTTGGGCGTACTTTCCCAACCCTTGGCCCTATCTCCATCCTTGTTTCTTTAGCATTTGAACAGACATTACTGATGGTCCCGGGGGAATCAGAGCTTCATCCACCTCGAAGGCTCTAAAAGCACATTCATAAGACTCTTCAGAAGCTTCCACATAAGGGGTAGCGCAAGTGTGGGCGACTAACATGTCTTTTTGCCCCTTTATCGTCACAAGTTTCTCAGGAGTTCTGAACTTGACCCGTTGATGCAGGGAAGAAGGAACTGCCCCAGCCATGTGGATCCACGGTCTTCCTAGTAAGCATGAGTAGGAGGGATCGATATCTAGCACTTGGAACAGCAGATTAAATGGAAATGAACCTATTTCGAAAGGGATCTCAATTTCTCCAATAACACCCCTTTTGGTTCCATCAAATGCACGGACAACCATATGGTTTGTCCGAATATAGGTTTGTTCCACAGGAAGAGCTTTCAACGTAATCAGGGGCATAATATTCAATGTAGAGCCATTATCTATGAGCACGCCTCCCATCCCCATGTTTTTGCACCTCACTGCAATGTGTAATGCTCTTATACCACGTTTTCCTCCTTCCGGAATCTCATCATCAGAAAACGTGATGAAACCATCGGCCGCAATATTCCCGGCTAAATGATCCAGATCATTAACCGAGATGTTTTGTGGTACATATGCTTGGCTTAATACTTTCATCAAAGCATTTCTGTGAGCCTCGGAATTCAGGAGCAAACTTAGGATGGAAATCCTGGCTGGAATCTTGTTCAGGGCATCAATCACACTATATTCACTGTACTTAATGATTTTTAGGAACTCCCCTGCTTCAAAATCCGAAACCGGTTTGGCCCCCACCGCTTCATTCGGAGTGCTCGGGGTCTGACCCTTCTCCGTCACTTCCTTGATTGGAGTGTATGTTTTCTCATTTGCAGCCCGACTCATCTCTGGTGAATATATTCTTCCACTACGAGTCATTCCTCCAACTCCTGTGACATTTGCTGAGCTTCCCTCCCCTTGTGAGGTTGAATAACTGCATTCATACCTCCAGGGTACTTGATGACTATCCTTATAAGGGAAAGGTTGGGGTGTTGTTACAATCAAGGATGCCACCGGTGACTTTTGCAGGTGTGATGGAAGTACCGTTGGTGGTTTGGGAATAAAAGGTTGGGGTGGTGGGACTGATGGTGGTATAGGAACGAATGGTTGGATTTTTGGTGGGCTGGGAATAAAAGGCTGATTTTGCTCTTTAACGATTACATTTGCTTCCCTTACCGATTTCCCCACATAAAACTCAATTTGATGTTCATCCATTAGCCTCTGCTCTTTCCCTGTAAATTCTGAGCACTGATGGATCCGTGAACCAGACCATGATAAGGACAAACTTCCTCAGCATCCCCTTCTCCAAATTCCCCGGCTTCAATCATTTCCGCCTTCGTCAAAGCTTTATACACTGTACTGAAAGGTGTGATGACTTCAGAGACCCTTTTCTTCACAACTTCTTCCTCTCCAATCATAGTTCTGGGCTGGGGTCCTCGGAGTAGCGTTTCCAAAACTCAACTTCACGCTCCTAACTAAGTCTTGGACAGCATACTTTAGCTTCATGCAGTTTTCAGTTGCATGTCCCTCAGTTCCAGAATGGTAGTCACAATGCGCATTGGCGTCGTACCACCTATAGCGGCGTTCTAGCGGCATTGGTTGAGCGAACGGCAACCTCTCCAATAATCGCTGTTGCAACAGCTGAGGCAACAACTCAGTGTAAGTATAAGGAATTGGATCTATAGGAACCTTTTCTTTAACTGGACCATTAGACCCGGATGCAACGGCTTGAGTGATTGATTGTGTGGGTCTAGAAGTTGCAGGGCTGGGATAAGGAGATCTTGGTTGGAAGGGAGCTTCCCCTGTTGCGTTCACGCTTCCCTGGTATTGGTAAGGATAAGGGTTTTGCTGAGGGGGTGTGTAGTATCCATAGGGCTGAAACTGGTAAGCATAATTTTGAGGTGGCCGTGGTTAATACTGTTGCCCTTTGTTTCTTGGCCTGAAACTACTTTGCTCAACTTCATGAACTTCCCCTTCCTTCCTCCTCTAATACGTTGGGCCATTCTTTTCAGCGTCCCCAAAGACTCCGCTTCTAACCCCGGCTTCATAGGCTTCTCCTGCCACAATTAATCTGGTGAATGAGTCGGTTGCTGCCTGGTACAACTCTCGGTAATATTCCTTCGGCAGTGTCTGTAGAAATTTGGAGCCTATTTCTGAATCCTTCATATATGTGTCTACTTCTAAGGCCATGTCCTTGAATCGCTGGCCATAATATTTAATGGTCTCACCCGGCTTCCTCCTCATGCTCAGCAGTGTTTCACGGGAAGGAGCCAATTCATCAATGTACTTGTATTGCGCTATGAAAGCATTGGCCATGTCATTCCACGTCTTGATCTGACTGGGATCCAATCTGTTGTACCACTTGAAAGACGAACCCGTAAGACTTGTTTGGAAATAATGCATGAGCATATCATCTGAACTATAAGGCTGCATCTGGCGCACGTATGTGTTAACGTGGTCCTCCGGAGATCTGGTACCATCAAACTTTTCCAACTCTGGCACCTTGAATTTGTGCGGTAGCACCAGGTCCGTAACTAGGGACACCTTATCTACCCCTTTGAAGTACGAATGGTGGCCGCTTAACCCTTTGAGCTTCTCTTCCATTCGGTCCCATAGTTTCTGAGTGGATTCCTCAATCAGCCTTTTAGGATCATCTTCCATTTTCAACCCCGCAGACATTGTGGGGACTCCTTCCAATCCACCCACATGCGTTGTATTTGCCCCCCAAGATGGCGGAAGGACCGTAGGTGGAGACAGCTCAAAAATTGTTGATGACATATTGGGATGCACATAAATGCCCGGCGGGATAGGCAAATTGATCTGTCCTACTGAAGGGATCGGCAAACTGGCTTGCACTGTGCTTCTGGTTACCCCTGCAGATGGCACGTTTTCTATCTCAATAGTTTGCCCTTCACTGTTGGCTGTCCTAGAACTCCTTGGTATTGTGCTAGACATCGCAGCCATCATCTCCATCATGCGCTCAATCTTAGCGTTTGTTGCTTCCTCCCTACGTCGGGCTTCTTCATCTCGGCGCCTTGCCTCTTCATCCCGGCAAACTATCTCCTCCCTTAACCGCTGAATCTCTGCATTATGGTCCTCCATCCTTCTGATGTTGGACCTAGTATTGTACTGTCGAGTTTGCTGGTATTCTTTCCTTGGTGGTGCTATCTTGATACCTTTATTATTAAAACCTCTTGATTAGAAACCAGAATTAAAGATCTTTTATTAATGCATGTGGATGAATGAATGCCCCGAAAGGCAATGATTTGTAAAATCTCCCCACCCTCATGGGAAAGCTTTACAAATTTGCCTTTCGTATCCAGAATTTTGATTGCCCGGCCCCCCTTGGCATACCAAAGTTCCTTCGCACTGGCAATATGAATCATGTAATGCATGAGATGAAAATGGCGCCTGTGTCATGTAATGCGATGCAAAAGTTGCCATATAATATTGGAAACAAAAGTACTTGGATTAAACAAAGTTTAGTACACCACTGCATTCAAACTTAATTACATCACCAGACATTATTCTGTAACTACCAACATCTATTTGTCCGATACATCATCAAATTCACTTGCCGACTGTTCTTGCCGCTTGCGCCTGTCAAAATCTTCATTCAGGTATATGTCCTTGTAGGCACTGATGAAAGTTCCGAAGAGATGGATCACCATCTCCAAGCACTCCAGGATCTCATGTTCCCCAACTTCTCTGAGCATCCTCCGATCGCAGACCCTCTGAAGCTCGCCCTTGATTTTCTTAGCTTTTGCCACTCCTGCCCGGACATATTCTTGTAACTCTAAGAACTGATTAGTGCGAGCGTGATAACCGTCTTCCCACTTGTAGAGCTTATATCAGGTGAAGAACCATGTACGCTGAACTTCTTCCACTTCAGCTTTGTACACCAGATATTCCGACTCGAGATTTTCGAAATCGGCCTGACGTGTTTTTGCCAGTTCCTGATCGGTCGTTAACAATCATAAAAATAAAATCCCAACAAACTCCTAACTAAGTAGATAGGGTAAGTAGGGGTCGATCCCACAGAGAAGGGTGATAGATTTTATCCGAAAATTTAGTCCTTAAAATCTCTCAAAAACAACACAGAAAACAGAGATTGACAGAAAGCAATTAAACAGAAAACAATTAAACTAGAAAACATAGCAAAGTAAATTAAATCTAAGTCTATAGCAGATAAGAAAGAAAACAATAATTAAGGATATACTTTTTCACCAATGGTAGAAAACAATCAAATTAATTATGGGTCCTTGATTTAAAAGATAAATTCAATATTAAATTCAAGATGATAACTGGTCTAGGGAAAACCCTAACATGCTATTTAGGTAAGATTAGCCGTCAAGCCTTAAATTACCCCTATTTCCTCCTAACTAATCAATTAGCCGTCAAGCCTTAAAGATTTGCTAGGATTCAAAGCATTAAGATCAACTTTTATTAGTTCTTTCACACATGCTTAATAAATAGAACCATACAACAACCAGATAAATCTGATCACTGGCATGCAAACCCAATTAACCCGCCGTCAAGCGCAGCTAACTTGCTACATACAATCAAACATGAACGTCAATCCGCTATTTGATCTAGCCAACAATCTCTCAAATTACCTCTTTAGTGGCCACATAAATTAATAAAGATCAAG